>JAOXJP010225910.1:0-25529 GCA_025762735.1 Platanus orientalis | reverse complement strand
TCTTGTAGACAAGCAATATTAACTCTCCTTCTTTTCATAGTGTCCACTAACTCTATACTCTTACCTGTTAAGGTTCCAATGTTCCAAGTAATGCATTACTAAGAAAGTGGCATTGGGTACCACCTTACAGCATAAGAGATGCTCCAGGCAAAGAAACAAACAACAAAGAAGGATGAGCAAATGAACAAGAACCCCGATATGCCATTGAGATATAAGCATCCCAGTCGAATATACACGACCTATAGGAAGGATACTTGTTGCTAGAGGAAGAAGACAACCAATCATATATTCTTGAAATGACTTCATCAACCAACTTGTGAAACGGGCACCAGACTCTTGCAATAATTCTCCTGTTGCACTCCTCCCAAATGGACCAACAAATTGTTTCAGGGATCAGATTCCACACCTCCCACCCCAAATTACACGGGCCTCTGAGAGCCTGATTCAGCCAGGAAGAGAATTGGATCCTTAAGGTCTCTAGCTACACCCAATGCACCCTGAATCCGACTAACATGTGATTCCAAAGAGAAGCCGTCCTTGGGCAATTGATGAAGAGATGCCCCAATGATTCCCCATCCGAAATGCACATACAGCACCAATTTGGGATCACCATACCTCTGCCAATTAAATTATCAATGGGTGGAGCCTAATCCCACCACAACTTAAACATGAAAAAAGAGATCTTGGAAGGGATTTGGGAGTTCGATATGAACTTGCATGGAAATGAGGGAGGGGCTGGAATACACAAAGCCTCATACATGGACTTTATAGAGAAACCTTTATCTTCATCTAGAAGCCATAGTCTCCCATCCTCCATCTCCATGTCCCCTAGGCTACAACTCTCCAAGATACTCAGTATCCTCCCCATATCCTCCACCTCCCAATCATTGAGATTCCTTCTAAGCTGGATGTTCCACAAGCAAAAAGCTCTTATTCTAATCATGTGGTCTTTTACTGACCCCCATTTGCATTCAGCAAGGCTATAACAAGATGAAAAAAAGTTGTAGAGAGGCTCACTCAAGCACCACGGATCCTGCCAGAAGAGCACATTTTTCGCCATTGTTAACCTTGAATCTGGTGAATCTAAAAAACAACCCCACCCCTTTGCTAATGCTCTTCCAAACCCCACATCCAGAAGGCCCCATTGAGACCCTGCAAACCTAGCCATTTCGCTCCTCTCCATACTTGGCAACAACAACTCTTCTCCAAAGAGCATGATGATCAACCCCAAATTTCCACAGTCATTTATTAAGAAGGACCCTAATGGTATCACGAATGGACCAAATTCCCAAACCTCCTTGCTTCAAAAGCCTACAAACTTCTTTCCATCCCACCCAATTAATCCTCCTTTACCCTTAATCCGATTTCCAAACAAAGTCCCTCTGGATTCTCTCAATATGTTTGACAACTGACATTGGGGCTTCAAATAAAAACGTAAATAGACAAGCTTGAGAAGACACTTCTTAACAACACCAGCTTGCCCCCTTTCGAAAGTTAATTCCCCTTCTATGCTTTGTTCCCATCTGCTCAATAGCAGAATTCCAAATAGACTTTGATGATACTTCGCCCTAAGAGGAAGCCCAAGATAGTTGATTGGCAAGGGAACTACAGCACAATCAAGAATAGTGGCTAACTCCTCGATGTTGGAGACATTGCCAACAAGACTTAATGTGGATTTGCCCAAGATCACTTTCAACCTAGTTGCGACCTCAAGAATTAGAAGAATACATCTCAAATTTATCATACCCTCCAAATCGGCCTTTAGCATGAATAAAGAATCATCTGTAAATTAGATAAAGGGAATCAAAAGGCCTCCATTAATGGAGGGAAATCCTTCTAAAAGGCCAAAAGATTCTGCCTTTGAGACCATTCTTCCTAAAAGGTCTACCACCATAATAAACAAGGGAATAACGGATCATCTTGTCTAACCCCCTGCTTCCTTTGAAAAACCCCTTAGGAGAACAATTCACCAAAATGGAAAAAGTATGGGGAAGAAATACAAATTTTTATGCAGCTTCTCCACTTGATCCCAAAGCCCATCTGTTGAAGAACCCAATCCAGATAACCTCAATTTACATGATCATAGACTTTCTCCATATCAATTTTGCAAACAATCCCTAATCAGCCAGTCTTAATCATTGCATCAATACACTCATTAGCCAATAAAGAATAATTTGTTATTTGTCTTTTGGAGATGAAAGCATTCTGAGAGATCAAATAACCATCTTGAAGGTGGTCTTAAGGCAGAGGGAGAAGACCTTAGCCAAAACCTTGTAAAGGTAGCCCACCAAGCTAATGGGGCGGTAGTCTTTCATCTCAGTGACCCCTTTCTTCTTCGAGATAAGAGTAATAAATGGCACACTCAGACTCTTACACATTGATCATTAAAGTGGAATGCCTCAAGAGCAACCATTACCTCCTTTCCCACCACATCCAAACAAACTTTTAAAATTTTTGTTGGAAACCTATTTGGCCCTGGACCCTTATCATCCTCCATGTTATCAAGAGTAGCTCCCATCGCTTCCTTCAAGAAAGGTCTCTTGAGCCACCTTTATTTCTCCTCCCTAATGCCATCAAAATCAACTCCCTCTAAGACCAGCCGGGTATGGAAAAGGCTCTGTGTACAAGTTCATATAATAATTTTCAATTATATCCTTGATCTTCCCCTGGTCGTATGCCCACTACTCCTCCACTTAAAGTTTGTTAATCATATTAATAGAGTTTCGCATATTCGCTTTCAGGTGAAAAAAAAATAGTGTTGCGGCCACCCTCCTTGAACCAAGTAACCCTGGACTTATGCCTCCAAGATATCTCTTCCATCCTTAACAACCTATTGTAATCATTTATGGCTTTAGATTTAGTTTGATTCCCTGCTTCTAACAATAACCCCAACATCGCCTTCTACTCCAAGGCCTCAATCTTCTTAAGGCATGATTGTTTTCTTGCCTCAATTCCCCCGAATTCCTCCCTCTTCCACTTCATAATCATTTCTTTAAGAAGTTTCATTTTATGTCTGAATACAAAGCTAGCCGACCCCTCCACTATCAATTCTTCTCATCACGTTCTTCACTTATCCTTGAATCTAGGATTTCCAGCCACATTAGCTCAAATCTTAATGTGTGAGGCCCTTGAGGGGAGAGAATCCACACAGAGAATAATGGGAATACGATCAGAGGTCGGATTAGGAAGGGCTTCTTGAGAAAGCATGAGGGCCTGCTCCATCTAGTCCAAGGTAAAAAGAAATCTGTCGAGGTGGCTGCAAACCCTTCTATCTTGGTTATTTGTCCAAGTAAAACTTTCCCCACTGAAAGGAAGATCCACCAAACCATGCTCTTCTATTAAGTTATTAAACTGCCACATTTGCTAAGTCATTCTATTAGCACCAATAGAGGCATTGAAATCACCGCCCATACGCCAAGAAGTGTGCCATTCTTTCATAATTCTGCTCAACTCCTCCCTCAACCTCCCTAAACTAACTTGATCACATGGACCATAAACTCCTGAGAATGCCCATACCATACCATTATCTTTATTCTTGCACAGAACTGAAATTGAGAAATCACCTATTTGGAAGTTAGCCACCTCTACAACATTAGTGTTCCAAGTAACTACAATCCCTCCCGACCTTCCTTCTACAGGCTTGTGAATGAACTTGAAAAGTCTCCTTCCTTACAAATCCACATTCATCATGTCAATAACTTGAGCTTTTGTTTCCTGTAGAGTCAACAAATCCACCTTCCACTCTTTCAACATATCTTTAATGCCCCACCATTTCTCTGCCCCCCCCTAACATTCCAAGAAAAAGTGGTCTCCATCATGGACATTAGAATGAGACCTACCTCTACGCTCCTTTTTAACCTTACCCTAAGCCCGTCCTTTATAATTGACGTCTGAGTGGAGGTTTTTTAACTCCCTTGAACTTCCCCCCATGTGTCTTCTCTAGTAGGATTTTGGTCTCCTAGGACTCCAAGTCCACCTTCTTTAGATTTACTAGAAGAAGTCCTCCACATGGTGTTTCATCTCTTTGAAAGAATACTCCAATCTTCATTTCACTTCGGCCACTTTCTTCAACACCCAATCTGAAGATGTGGAAGGAAGCAAAAGTATTGACTCTGCTTCCGTGACCCGATCGAACCCCTCTAACTCCCCCGTGCCGGATTTCTGAAATGCTACCATCTGATGTATAATACACCCACCGCTTGACAATCAAATCGTGTCGTTATGGCATGCCACTAACTCACTCACCCCCTTCCTTGAAGTTGTTTATCACAGGGCTCAGAGTGCGCTCAATCGAGCATGGTCTACTATAGCCTACACCCGACACCAACATCTCCTGCTTTAACCACCCACTATCATAGTTTGTCCTCAACCCCAACTCTTGATCCTCATCTCCACTTGAATCTCTATGAACCGCCTTTGCTTTCCCTTACCCGTCGGCTCCTACAGCTTCCTTTTACTAAGACTGTCCTGATCTAGATCTCTAATCACTATGTCGTTCTAAGGCTTCCCGTCATTGTAAGGGTAAGACTTACTAGGAGAAAGTCAATTTTCCCCCACTTTCTTCTTCCAGATTTCGTCTTGGTAACATCAATCATCTTGATTCGCCCCTCACCTATTAGAAACAACTCTCAGCCTTTGCAAGTTCTCCGCCTCTGTTGACTGGAGATGAGGATCCCCTTTGATCTCTTGCTTTTTACAATCCCCTTTCCTCCCATACTGACATTTCTAGGCAAATCTTCCTTTGGCCCTCCTCCACTAGGCCTTGAACGACTGGGCTTTGATATGTTCTCTACACCAGGGACCTTCATCAACAATCAGTCCCTTCGGAATGGGTCTCCCCGTCACCCATAAACCCAAGGCCCACAACCGTTTGGGCTCTCAAATTTGTGCTTAGCCCTATTGTGGGCCCTTCTTGTCCCGACTTCCTCATAGGCCCATCTCCCTAACCAATTCTTTGGTAATCAGGCTCTAGTGAAACGGTCAAACCGACCTAATTTGACACATTGGTTCCCTTACTCTAAGCCCTTTCTTTCACCTTCCCTCTGTCTGACAACAAGGCTTTTTTTTTTTTTTTACTCCATTCAATACCTCGACCATACCCTTCAAAATTCAAATTATTTTCCTTTTCCTGCCTTCCACTTTTTCCCATGAGCTCTCCGACCTCTACCCATTCCGCCCTTCACCTAACACCACCCCTCGTGGCGAACTTTGATATAGGAACGAGCTGTGGTTACACCCACTTCCAAATCTCGAATCTAAACACCAACAACCCATCAAAGAACCATATTGTAGGAGGGGCCTTTTCCAGATACCACACCTTTAATTTTACCCACTCCATCAATCCTAGATCAGGAGGTTTAACTTCAATCAATCCCGATCTCCTATTATTTTAAAAGTCGTTGACCCCATATATGAGCTGGTAAACCGAAGCCCCACACCCAACCTCCTTCTTCGCACCTTCTCCAACAACACCTCGTTGTGGGATGCCACACATCAAGTAACAACCCACCCCTTTACTAGGTCTTAGTTATCTCTTTCAGCCTCCTGGATTGAGAGGAAATAAAATATGAAGAGTCCTTTAGTAATTTTTCTCACCTACAACTCTCCTCCAACCTTTCATGCCCTCTTTCCCTATAGTCGGAGGGCATGAGTACTAGGATTATCTCCAATAACTCTTCCAACCAAACATGAGCACAATTGTTGAATTCTCATCTCGATATCTTCTTTCTAGATGAAGATCACAGAGCACCCACCTCTCTTCTCCACCAGAGGGTTTCATAACTACGACCATGCAATATTCTTGAGGGATTCATCCTTGAAGGACTCCCCCTGCTCAAGGACCACACCATCTGAAACACCCCAAACCAGGTCCCAATGTTGTCGATCAAACCGAGACAAAGCAGCATGTGTCCTCTTCCCTAGGTTATGTTTGAGCCCTACCCAAGGAAGTGGTCCCATCCTCTCCAAATCCAGTAACCCCTCGTTGCCGATAACCCTTCATCGCCAACACAACATGTTTGAGTTGTGCGCCCAATGAAACAACACATTAGATAATTTGTTTTTAGAAATTTTCACCTAGAAAAATGAAGGTTGATGACTTGTATATATATATTACAAAATTACTATGTTGGGTGGGATTTTGACAAGTTTGGAACCACGTCAATATGGTGTCATAACTTCCACAATGTGTTGCTGACATGTTACAAATCTTTATAATGTCTTCCAAACAATTTCATTAATGAGGACATCAATACCACACCCACAATCATAGCTCCTTTATGACTGTGGTTCAAGTCCATGTGGGGCCTACATGTGGGTGGGTAGTCCTGGTGGACACTTGCGGGTGATGTAGGATATGGGCCAAATAATATGCGAAAGGAAAAGGAACCAAGAAATTATCTTTAAACACCCAAACACTAACAAATTTAGAAGAAACTTAAATAGAAAAATGGAATTGAAATAAAAGAGATTAGAAAAAAAATATAGAATAGAAAACAAGAAGAAATTAGAGAAAAGGGCAATTCTTGAATTTCTAGGGTAGACCTATGAAATTACCAAAAATACTAACTCGTCAGAATTTTACGAAATTTACATGTGGATTCTGACGTCTATGAGTGGTCTATGGTCAAAAATTTTCAAATTATTCTAAGTTGATTTGGTATATAAAAATATAAAATTTCAGACCTACTATGTTTCTTTAATGGAGGACCATAAAACCAGTAGGGTATCTTTAATTCTAAGCTAGCAAGGAAGAAGGGGAATCAAGAGTAGTTTTAAGAGTTATGAAGGGGACACATAGGGGATAAAAACCCTAAAATAAAATTGAAGCAAAGATGAAAATAGGGGGGGCAATTTTGAAGGTAGGAGTATCCACAAAATCCAGGTTAAGAAGAAAGGCCAGAATAGGTAAGAAAGAGATGAGGTTTCGATAGAAGAATGTTAATGGAGCGGTAGGATCTAGATTATGAGTAGAATAAGGAAGAAAACTAGGAGAAAAAATGAGAGAAAATACCTACTATAGGTAGGTGCGATTTGGCCTATGAGATGGCCTATAAAACTCCATTTGTGTGATAAGTTTCAGAAGATTTCCATCCAAACCAGCAACTTGTTCTTGGTATGAGTGATATTGTCAGAAGAAGATGAATGGAGAAGACAAGAGGAATAGAAGGGAGGGCTGAAGGGAAATAAAACAAGAGATAGAAGATAGATGGAAAGATTAGATGAAGAAGAAGATAGAGAGAAGGGAGTCCATGGCCGCAACCCTAGAAGGGGAAAGGGGTAGAGGAACACACGCCCAAAGAGAACCCAATTCAAATTTCACTAACTCATGTCTACTTCATACAAAATCGTGCAGCCCTTTATATAGGCTCAAAAATCAAGAAAATAGCAAGAACCAAAACAGAAAATCCTAAATAAACTAGCCTACTTGCTACCTAAGACTTTCCAATACCTAAAACTACTAAAACGTTGACTTTCTAAAAATAAAAACTGCCAAAATTAAGGCCTTCTAGAGAATTTTGACCATCACTCCAAAAGGGTCCCACTTTGACATGTTGAGTCAATAAAAATTACTAAATTACCCTTGACAACAATGCCTTCTTACAAAAATACCCTTAAACTAAAAAAAACCCATTGCACAAAATGCCTTGTTACAATCGTATCCCACCCTAAAAAATACTAAATAATCATATATTGCACACAACTTGAACCGAGTCCTCTTGTGGGTTGGCACATTCAAAAGTCTCTTAATCATGTCAGCATCAGCAGAACATCACTTAAAGTTTATTTATGTTGCTATAGGACCTTTAGTTTATTGTTTTATGTCTGTTTATTTCTTATTTTCTATTCTATGTCAACATAGGACATAGGTGCTATAACAGCTTTTGTTTTTGGGTAATTTTGAGAACCTCTTGTAATCCTTAATAGGGTGTCACCTACATAAGGAGAATATTGTTAGTTTTAAACTCAGTGAATGATTGAATAGAAAAAACTCTTTGAAGGTATCGACTGCTCTTCTAAGTCCCTCTTTCAGAGATTGGAACACCCTAGGAGAGATTCCTAGAGTTTTGGGGTGAACTTCTTTGGTGCGAGGCTGCAAACCAGGTAATATCTGTCCTATCTTCTCTATTCTTTGATGTTCTTGGTGTTTGGCGTGATTAAGCGGCTGAAATTGGATTCTTGAACCCTATTCTTGCAAACCCTCCATCCCCAAAGCCTACATTAACCAAACCCTTGCTGTTTCTCAGTTTTCCCCCAAGTTCTAATCTTTTCCCCACCTTGCTGTTTCAATCACTACAGAATTTTCTGGGTGAACTAGAACCATTTGTGGGGCTCAAGATACCAGAATTTTTGGTTTTCTTGAAAACCCATTAACCAAAGGACTCAATATTGTTTCTGCAAGCCTTTTCTGGACTTCCCATACCCTGCGGCTAGCTAAACAGACCTGGGTTTTCTCTCTTATAAACCCATGGCCCGGTGGAAATCTAAGAGAGACCTGATTTCGTATGTGTTTTTACTAAACCCAGTGGCGGCCTTGAATTCCCTATAATTCTGCAATTTCAGACATTAGATTGGCTTGTTTTATAATATATGGCCAGCTGTTTGTTTTTCTGAACCCTAATTAATGATCTTTCTTCAATCTTTGTTGCTGCTGGTTGCTTTTAGCCTCTGTTATCACTGTTAGATCAGTTTTGCTACTGCTCGACCATACTTCCTCTGTTCTGAAGTATTCTCATGGTTCTTTGATGTTGTTTTCCATTTTGATGTCTAGGACAGCATATGTAATTGATTGTCATTCTATTTTGAATACTTTATCAATTCTCTAACTGTGGGTGTGTACTAGTTGATCCCGAACTGATTACCTAATTGATCTTGAGTTGATCTTGAGTTGATCATGACTAAGAATAGGAACCTAGATTATGTTTACTTATTACTTGGAATAATTTCCTGGTGATCTCTACATGCTATCATATTCACATGCATCCTACATCACTTATGAACAACAACAATGCAACTTGTAATTTGACTAAGTGTTAAGAAGAGGAGGGGGGATGAGCAGAAACTTACCACTCCAGCATGCTTTGAAGACCCTTTTCATACGATAGTTTCCAAAACGAGGCCCTAATATTGCATTCTAGAGATGAAACCAACTACATCCGCAAAACGTCGTGGATCAAAGATTTATATATAAGAGAGAGAGAGAGAGAGAGAGAGAGAGAGAGAGAGAGAGAGAGAAGACATATCCGATTCATGGGAATGTAAGAAGCATGGCGCGACCCCTTATTACTATTAGTCATTTTGGCAATAAAAAAACTTCCCCATATCCCCATGAATCGGACATAGTATGCTATTGCCTCTGCTTGTATTGGTCCTATTTACTTTGTTCGTCGGATTCATAGGAATATATATATGTGCCATAGTTGAGAACATCCGGTGTAAACACGTAAAGCATATAGATTTATCATGCATTTATACTAGATGGTCTGGACTCCTGATGCAAAGCATGTGAAAGAGGACTTTCTACGAACACTTGAACATCCAAAGAGGGATACCAAAAGGAAGCCTAAAAGTCCATAAGTCATCTTATGTGCTTAATCTTGGTTTCTTTTAGCTGCTGTTTTATGTTTCAGACTTAGTATCTTTCTTATGTTTCTCTTCTTAGTTTTATGTAATCAGTCATGTGACATTTTAAATAATCATGTGACCACTCAAAGTCATGTAACACTACAGGGACAGATTTTAGCCATTAGATTATATATGAATTAGTGGTTGTGATTACACATTTGCTAGGGCAACATCCTTTTGTCTTATTTAAGGATTTCTTTAAGTTGTAACAGCAGCTTTTAGAGAACTTGGAATGAAATTTCAGCCAACGTATATGGCTGTGTAGATGTTCTTTTTAACTTATTAACTTGAATTAGCTCTCTATTTTCCCTTGTTAAACTCTTTTATTCTTTCAATCATCAACGGTTTGCATCAGTTGGTATCGAGCATGTTCTGATCTGGAGGATTCGAGTGGGAGATTCGAGATATTTCTCTAGGGTTTTGCAAGATGGCGCCAAGAAGAAAGAATCAGCCTCGTGGACCCATCGCTCCACCAAATCAGAATGCCGCCCTTGATCAACAATTAATGATCGGTATGATTGAAGATTTAAGAAGGCAGATTGAAGCTTTAGCCCAGCGCATTGCGCAAAGAGAGAATGCTTCTCAAGATGGCGACAAATCTGAGGGGGCTGATTATCAACATGAAGAGGAATTTGAAAATCCTTTTCATAGGAATGCTCCAAGAAGACCAGCACCTATTTCCTTTGATGATAGGCGTTGGGATGCTGGATTTACGGTGGAAATTCCATAATTTAGCGAAGATTTAAATGGTGAAGGGTTTATTGATTGGTTGTCCACAGTTGAAAGAGTGTTTGACCTGAAGGATGTACCAGAAAATAAGAAAATGAAATTGGTTGTAGTGAAATTACGTGGAAGAGCCTCTCGGCTTGGTGGGATCAACTCATTATAACCCGTCAAAGACAAGGTAAACCTAAGATAGCTGACTGGGAGAAGATGTGTAAAAAACTTAGGAAAACATTTCTTCCATATAACTACACACAACTAATGTAACAAAAGCTGCTAAATTGTCAACAAAAGGGCAGATCTGTTGATGATTACACTAAAGAATTTTATGAGGTTGTTTTTATAAATGAGTTGAATGAAAGTGAAGAACAAAAGGTGGCACGATACATTGGTGGATTGTGGATCAGTTTACAAGATGTGTTGAACCAACAAGATATTTGGAATGTTGCACAAGCATACCAACATGCTAAGGCTGTTGAAATTCAGCAAGGAAGGAGTTCAAACGGCGCAATCTATAACCAATCCAATTCCGGTCGTGTATGGTGAGTCCTAGGGGGAAGTCACAAGAAACTAATACAGGCAGCCGTCACACAACAATTGAACCTCAAAAGGTTAGCAACAATACTTCTCAACAACAGCATAATGTTGGGCCAACTAATCCTAAACCACAAACTAGTGGGGCAGTCATTAAGAGCTTCAAGTGTGGGGACATAAGGCACAAGTCTTTTGATTGTCGGAAAGAAAATAGTTGTGATGGAAAACAATTGCTAATCAATAATTATCAAGAAGAAGAGTAACCACAAGAAAATGATACACCTTACTATGATGAGGAAGATGAAGAGGCCTTAGTTAGAGGAGATGATGGACTGTGCCTTGTGATGCGAAAAGTTCTTATAACAACACAATATAAAGATGCTGAAGATTGGCTCTAATACAATGTGTTCCAAACCACTTGTACTATTTCTGGGCATGTTTGTAAGCTAATCATTGACAGTAGAAGTTGTGAAAATATCATTTCTCAAGAGGCGGTCACCAAGCTGAATTTGAAGGTTGAAACACATCCTCATCCCTACAAACTCACTTGATTTAAGAAAGGCAGTGAGGTTAGTGTTACTAAATGATGCTTAGTTGACTTGTCTATTGGAAATAGATACTTTGATAAGGTGTGGTGTGATGTGATAGCTATGGATGCATGTCATATCCTATTTGGTAGACCTTGGCAGTTTGATAATAAAGTAATTCATGATAGTTGGAAAAATATCTACACATTTTACAAAGATAAGAAGTAAATAATTCTAGTCCCATCGAAAGAGGAAGTTACACCTAAACCTAAGCAAGGAGAGAGTGTTAATTTGTTGTCAATGGCCAAATTTGATAAGGGATTGGAAGAAAACCGTGTAGTGTATGTCTTAGTGGGTAAAGAAGAGTCACTTTGGACTAATTTCTCCCATGTTGTCCAGCCTATTCTAAAAAAATTTGCTAATGTTATGCCTCAAAATTTGCCTCCCGAACTTCGTTCCATGAGGGAGGGAGGGCCTTGGCGCATCGGTAAGGTTGTTCCATTGTGACCTGGGCATCATATGTTCGAGTCACGAAAACAGCCTCTTTCCTTGCAGGGGTAAGGCTGCGTACATTTGACCCTCCTTAGACCCCGCAGTGGCGGGAGCCTCATGCACTGGGACTGCCCTTTTCTGAACTTCGTTCCATGAGGGATATTCAACACCATATTGATTTGGTGCCCGAAGCTAGGTTACCTAACAAAGCCCATTATAGAATGAGTCCTAAGGAGCATGAAGAGCTCAATAAGCATGTCATGGAATTGTTGGAAATAGGTTATGTGCATGAAAGTATGAGCCCATGTGCTGTACCAGCACTATTAGTTCCTAAAAAGGATGGAAGTTGGAGAATGTGCATCGACAGTAGAGCCATAAACAAGATTATTGTCAAGTATCAATTTCTCATTCCTCGCTTGGATGACATGTTGGACCAACTCTCTAGTCCTAAAATTCTCTCTAAGATTGACCTTAAGAGTGGTTATCGCCAAATAAGGATTCGTTCGGGTGATGAGTGGAAGATAGCATTCAAAACTCGTGAAGGATTAAATGAATGGTTGGTTATGTCATTTGGATTGTCAAACGCACCAAGTACTTTTATGCGTGTGATGAATCATGTTTTGAAGCATTATATTGGGAAGTTTGTAGTGGTGTGCTTTGATGACATACTTGTGTATAGTCATTCAATGGAGCAACATCAACAGCATTTACGAGCTATTTTGACTACTTTACGTGAACAAAAATTGTTCATAAATTTGAAGAAGTGCAACTTTGTGACAGAAAAAATCTTGTTCTTGGGTATAAAGTTTCATCTCAAGGAATTTGGATGGATCAATCCAAAGTTCAAGTCATTCTATATTGGCCAACTCCCATAAACATTCACAAGGTATGCAGCTTCCATGGATTGGCCTCTTATTATCGACACTTCATTTGAGATTTCAGCTCCTTAGTTCCACCCATTACTGATTGCATGAAGAAGGGGACTGACGAAACCGAAGAAAGCTTTAAAATCATTACAAGAAAGTTGGCAGAAGCACCAGTTCTCTCTCTACTAGATTTTATTAAAGTCTTTAAATTGCATTGTGATGCTTCCAAGATTGGAATTGGGGTAATAATCAGTCAAGAAGGGAAGCACATGGCATTCTTTAGTGAGAAGTTAAGCAGTTCAAGGTTGAGATACTCAACTTACAATGTGGAGCTCTATGCAGTTGTACGTGCCATCCACCATTGGAGAGTATTTGTATCAACAAGACTTCATTTAATTTTCAGATCATGAGGCTTTAAAGTATTTGAATGGACAGCAACATCTGAACTGTCGGCATGGGAAATGGGCAGCTTATTTGCAGCAGTTCTCTTTTACATTAAAGCAAAAATCAGGTGCACAAAATAAGGTGGCTGATGCTTTAAGTAGGAAGTGTCTTTTGTTATCAACAATGCAGGTTCAGGTTGTTGGGTTTGATAGCTTCAAAGACTTGTATTCCATTGATCCGTACCTTGGATAGATTTATGAGGAGTTTTCTAATGGCAAGGGTAATCTTGATGATTTCAGTTTGCATTCAGGTTTTCTCTTCAAGGAACAAGATTGTGTGTTCCAAATTGTTCTCTTAGAGAGAAGATCCTTTTTCAGCTGCATAATGAAGGACACTTTGGTAGGGATAAGACTTATGCATTGGTTGCAGCACATTATTTTTTGCCTAACCTAATGAGGGATGTTCATCGGCTTACTGATCGTTGTCACATATGCCAAGTGTCCAAAGGAAGAGCAACCAATGCTGGTTTGTACACACCATTGCCCACTCCAACCAGTTCCTGGATTGATGTTAGCATGGATTTCGTTCTTGGATTGCCTCAAACACAAAGAGACATGGATTCCAGTCTAGTTGTTGTGGATAGATTTTCTAAAATGGCACATTTTATACAATGTCCAAAGACTATGGATGCTTCTCATATAGCTAAATTATACTTTAAAGAGATTGTTCACTTGCATGGTAATCCATTACTTCTGGTCAGAACAGAAAGTTGATAAGCCATTTTTTGAGGACTTTATGGAAGTTATTGGGTTCTAAATTGAACTTTAGTACTACTTATCATTCACAATCTGATGGGCAATCCGATGTTACCAATAGAAGCCTTGGAAATCTAATTCGAACCTCAATGGGTAGTAATCCTTAGCAATGGGATCAGGTTTTTTCTCATGCAGAATTTGCTTATAATCCATCAAGGATCAGGACAACGAAGATGAGTCCATTCGAGATAGTTTATGGGCAAAATCCTAACAGTGTTTTAGATCTGGTTCCTTTGCCATTGAAAGGTCGTGTGAACTGTAAAGCCGAAGAAATGGTAGATCACATAAAGCACATTCATGAAAGTATTTGAAAACAGATTAAAGAGAGCAATAAGAAGTACAAGGAACGAGTGGACAAGGGCAGGAGACGTGTAATCTTCGACATCGGTTACTATATGTGGGCTGTTTTGACTCAAGACAGGTATCCAGCAGGTGAATATAATAAGCTGAGTGCAAGAAAAATTGCTCCATGCAAAGTGTTGGAGAGAATCAATAACAATGCCTACAGGTTGAAGCTCCCTAGTCATATTAAAACCTTTGATGTCTTCAATATATGTCACTTGATCCCTTATCATGGATATCCGTCCAATGATGATGATGCTAACTCGAGGATGAGTTTTCTCTCACCTGGAGGGACTAATGCAAAGCATGTGGAAGAGAACTTTCTACGAACACTTGAACATCCAAAGAGGGATACCAAAAGGAAGCCTAGACGTCCATAAGTCATCTTATGTGCTTAATCTTGGTTTCTTTTAGTTGTTGTTTTATGTTTCAGGCTTAGTATCTTTCTTATGTTTCTCTTCTAAGTTTTATGTAATAAGTCATGTGACTACTTAAAAAGTCATGTGACACTGCAGGGACAGCTTTTAACCATTAGATTAGATATGAATTAGTGGTTGTGTTAAATATTTGCTAAGGCAACATCCTTTTGTCTTATTTAAGGTCTTTTTTAAGTTGTAATAGCAGCTTTTTGAGAACTTAGAATGAAATTTCAGCTAACGTATGTGGCTTTTCTCTCCCTTTCTCTTAGGGATTGAGTGTGGATGTTCTTTCTAATTTATTAGCTTGAATTAGATCTCTATTTTCCCTTCTTAAACTCTTTTATTCTCTCAATCATCAACGGTTTACATCAACTCCCCTCCAAACAATTTCCAAATTTTCGTTTTTCTGTTGAGAACTACACTCAAGGAGTGAGTGCAAGTCCACACAACGCGTACACGCACACACCACTACATCTGGGAAAATACTTCTACCGAGATTCGAACTTGCAGCCTAACCTAGCTCTGAAACCATATTAACAATAAACTAACCAACTCTACCAAAACCTTAAGGTGTTAGGAGAGACACAAATTAATAGACTTCAACAAAAACAAGTCAAATACTTATTACTCAATCATTAGTTGTAGATGAAAACCCACAAAGCAATGTAAATGTTTTCCATTTCCTAGGGAGTATTGATGTGGGACTGCCTAAGGAAGGGCAGTAGTTATCCACAAGTGTAGGGCCCAAACAGTAGCAAGATCCACAATTCTAAAAGCAAAATAATACAAGAAGCCAATTCTGGGAAGGGTAAGAAATTACAAAATTACCCTTGTCCGTACATCAGAAAATTCTGTCCTTCAACTGGGAGATTCTTAGGATCAAGCTGTACAACTGTCCCAAATTTGAGCAAATTCAGAGGAGATTTGGTGTGTGAACTTATATGTGTAATGTTGCTGTGTTAAGATTGTGAAGAGTGTACCACGCACAGTGGGTTAGTGGACTGATAAAAGGTCAGATTATGATAACAGCAATATGAAAAGTTGATTTCACGTTCTGCAGAGGATTTGGACAGGGTTCTCTCTGTGTTCGAAGAAAACAGCAAAGAGATTTTGAGTGGAGGCTGTCGCTGGGTATAAGGGGACTAGGTTTAGGATTTTCTGAGAGGAAAACATAAGAAAAGAAAGGAATAGGTTGATCGCAGGCTAGAAGAGGGAAGAAGGAAGAGAGAAAAGTTTAGGGTCGTGGGAATGGAATTCTTGGCTGTTCTCAACTCAAATATTCTATAGAAAATTATTTGCAGGAAAAAAAAAAATCCTTAAGATTAAAACAAGATAAGAGAAAAGAAAGAAGCAAGAAGAAAGAGAAGAGAAAAAGGATGAGAAGAAAGATCGCGAGAGGGAAGAAGATGCTTTCACGAAGGAAGAAAAGAAGAAGATGGAGAGGATCTACAGGTGCTCACACGTAAGACCCCCAAAACGTCACCAACTTCATTCAAATTTCCAATAATAGCTTTGTACAGCCCTAAATCAACTATTATGTAAGATTTCCTAAGTTTCCTATTTCTATTTTGGACTCAAAAGCCTATTTAAGTGTGGTTGTTGACCAGCACTTCTAATATACTTTCAAAATTTTAAAAAAATAAAAAAAACCCTAACTAATCGTTAATTGCAATTAACCCCCTGACCTTTAAGGCCTTATTACAAAACCTCCCTTTAAGACAATAAAATTTTGACAAAAACACTACTAAAACATAAAATAAAATCTATAATAAGACCTATTAGACCACTTCCAAGAACTCCCTTTGGACTTGATCATGGGTCTCCAAAGAGGGTATTTGGTGTCCAACCATCCAATTGTTGCTGCATCAATGCCCCCCCTCCTTAAAAAGAACTCAACCTCGTTGAGTTAGGGGGTGGACCAAGAATCCCATCACATCCAAGTGGTACACGCTGTAGAAAGAATGATATGGCAGTCTTCTTCAGGTTCAATGTCAGCACATCTCGACTCAACACCATTTTCATCTCCCTATTACGGTGGCAGAAAGTGTAAGTGTTTTGGAATCCACAGTGCTAGGCCTTCTTGTCGTAGAGCCAAAGTCGTCCACGTAAGATGCGGCACACTTTGATAAGGAGGACATCACATAAGACCTGATCACAGAACTCTCCCATGGAGTAAGTAAGCATACACCTTTCATTGACTTTCAGATTGGTATTGTTCACCCATGCCAAGGAGCTGAATGTGGTTTTGTCTTCAAGCCTAACTTTTTGCATGCATTTGCAAAAACAACGTTGGTGCTACTCCCGCCATTAATCACCATGGAGAACAACTGCCCATTGCACCTAACACGTGTCTGGAAGATGTTATTCCTACGCCAATCCTCATCTGTCTGAGTTGCTCGTGTGATCAATGCTGAACATAAAACATGGACAAGCTCATCATAATCATGATCCTGAAGATCGTCCTCTAGTGCTCGCTCTGCCTCAAGGATAAGATGTTGTGGATCATAGATCTCTTCCTCTATGTCATCCATGGGCTGCTTGCTAGAAAGATCCATGACTCGGTTAGGACACTGTGCCTTATAATGACCATAACCCTGGGCAATAGTGGCACGGACAAATCTTGCTTTTAGATGGAGACCCCTTAGTGTTCCTAGATCTGGGAGGAGTGGAAGTATGAGCTGGCCTAGAAGATCCAAAAGAGATGTTGCTAGGCTGAGTTTTACTAGTTGTCCTGCCAATAGAAAACCTAGTGCTCTAATAATCCGTGGAGAACTCAAGAGATGGCTTGTCTAAATCCAGCTCGGCCCAATAATTTGCCGATCCATCATGAATGAGGATGATATAATCAATTTGTCCTACAGAAATGCCTTATACGGAGGAATAGGAATAAGGAAAAGAATCCACTTTTCTGCTATATCCCTATTTATTTTCATTTGTTCCCACATATTTTGATTTATGATCTTTCTAACAACTCATCAATCAACCTTTTCCAAGAAGAATTGGTTTTAGTCGATTGATCGAGTAGTCAAATACCAAGCTAGGGGAGACCTGTTTATGGATTGATCAAGAATTGTACGGAAAAAAATTGGGCTGGATGGAACAAGTGTGAGCCTAGCTGCAAGCTTTAATATAGAGGGGCGCCATCGTCAAAACAAAGAATGATCATAAGCCACCTAGGGAAGAAAAGATACCATTCATTGACACTGACCATGGACCCAAGGACTTATAGAAGTAGGGGCGTCATGCCACCCCTAAAGTTAGTAGGAATTGATTTTTATTCAAGAATGAAATCTTATTGGAACTGTCCATATCCGGTTCATCCTTCAGAACCATATCACATCCCAAATCTGATGAAATAGGATGAATTGAGACGGTATTTTGTAAATATGTAATTATCTTGAATATATCAATCATTTCTTTATTTTCCAATCGCCTGGAAAGGACAAAAGAAACATCTTGTTGCCCAACCTTCCTCTCAATCTTTACAATGAAGGTAGCTTACGTTCTCTGGCTGGAGCAATTGGAAGAGTTATAAAGATGGATGGATGTGATGTGGACAGCATCATCTAAAGTAGGCAATCGGCTGTAGCACAAGCCAAGTGTGATCTGAGGGTGTAATCCACGCCTATACATGGCAATCATGATGTCGTCATCCCACTTTGACTTTGCTTTGGCAACAAAATGGTAGAACCTGCTGGTGTACTCCTCAACTGTCATGTTACTTTGCTGCAACTGAGTAAGCTAAAGGTGTACTTACTGTCTAAAACTTAGTGACTCAAACCTGCGCTCCAATGTTGCCTTTATGTCTTCCCAGTTTTTGAATGTGCCTAAGTGTCTATGTTCTTCCTTATAATTGGTCCTACCACAACCTAACAATGCTCTTCAACTTGGCCTATGCAAACTTGAGTCTCTTACTCTCTAGAATGTCATGCTAGTCAAAAAAGGACCCTATGTTGTGTAACCAATCAAAGAAGATATTCGGGTTCTGTTCTCCATGGAAGTCTAGCACATATTCCGATGAAGCTCATGTTGGACAACACCATAGTGATGGTCAACTCGATCAATGTACTCTCTCCATGGAGGATTTAATCTCTCCATGTGCTCTCTCCAAGGAGGCACCACTTCATGCTAAAATTGGTGAGAGGCTTCACTCGCACACTGCTGGAATACTGTGGAAGAGGGGCTGAATAAGAAGTTCCACGGCCTGATCTAGGGACTTCTTAGAATTTTTTTTGCTAAAGTCCTGAACTCGGAGCTGCAATTGGTTGACCACAGCCACAAGTTGGTTAATAGACTCCTTCGTAGATCCCATCTCACCATCTACCTCAAATGACAATTGTCTCACTTCCCCTCTTGTATCCTCCACTTCCCCTCTTGTATCCTCAAGCTCTTGGGCTTGCTTATCCATACCTGTAGACAAAGTATTAATGGTCACCATGATTGAAGGAACAAGTAGGACCCTTTAGCTCTGATACCAATTGATGTGGGAATGCCTTAGGGCAGTAGTTACCCACAAGAGTAGGGCCCAAATAGTAGTAAGAACCACAATTTTAAAAGATGAATAACACAAGAACCCAATTCTGGAAATTTTGTGCATGGTGTGAAATTACCAAAACACCCATGTCCATACGTCAAAAAAATTTGTCCTTCAGCAGGGTAATTCTTAGGTTCAAGATGTACAGCTGTCCCAAATTTCAGCAACTCACAGGAGATTTGGTGTGTGAACTTATATGTGTAATGTTGCTGTTTTGGGATTGTGAAAAGTGTACACAAACAAACAGTGGGTTAGTGAACTGATAAAAGGTCAGATTATGACAACAGCAATGTAAAATATTGATTTCAGGTTCTGCAGAGGATTTGGACAGGGTTCTGGCTGTGTAGGTTTAGGATTTTCTGGAAGGAAAACAAAAGAAAAGAAGGGAATAGGTTGATTGCAGGCTAGAAGAGGAAAGAGAGAAAGGTTTAGGGTCATGGGAATGGAATTCTTGGTTGTTCTTGATTCAAATATTCTACAGAAAATTATTTGCATGAAAAAAAAAATCCTTGAGATTAAAACAAGAAAAGAGAAAAGAAGCAAGAACAAAGAAAGAAGAGAAAAAGATGAGAAGAAAGATTGTGAGAGGGAAGAAGATGTTTTCACGAAGGAAGAAAAGAAGACGGAGAGGATCTGCAGGTGCTCACTCGTGAGACCTCCAAAAAACATCACCAACTTTATTCAAATTTCCCATAATAGCTACGTATAGCCCAAAATCAACTGCTATATAAGATTTCCTAAGTTTCCTATTTCTATTTTGGACAACAAGCCCTATTTAAGTGTGGTTGTCAACCAGCACTTCTAATATACTTATGAAATTATATAAAAAAAAACCCAACTAATCATTAATTGCAACTAACCCTCTGGCCTTCAAGGCCTTGTTACGAAACCACCCTTAAGACAATAAAATTTTAACTAAAACACTCCTAAAACAGAGAATAAAATCTAAACTACCAAGGCCTATTGGGCCTCTTCCAAGATCTCTCTTTGGTCTTGATCACGAGCCTCCAAAGAGAGTATTTGATGTCCAACCATCCAATAGCAGTTGCATCAAGTATGCAGCTGTTTTATACAAAAGCTTGCCTATAATTTTTTAAATTTTTCACATTTTAGATAACCATTACAAGATGAAAATATAGAATAGTCTAGAAGACATTGAATATCCACTATTTTTTATTTGTTTTTTTTAATAGGTAACATCCACTAATGTTTGGATAAGGATTTATTAACCTCAGATTAATAATTATTCAGTTCATCATAGCTCCTACACTTTTTTTTTTCTTCCTCTAGACATTTAGGTTTTTCTGAACAAAATTCATAATATTTTTTTTTTCTTTTTTGCGAGTTCATAATAAAGTGAAAAGTTTTAATTATCTTTAATTTCTAAAAAATATAATTCTAGCTGTTTTCTATGTCATTTAAATTTACATACTGTCATTTTTATCAATTCACATATTTATGTAAACTAAATGACTGTTTTTTTTTTCTTTTCTTTTTTTTTTTTGTAAAATAACGTAATTTATTAAAATAGAAAGCAAGAAAAAAGGCCCCCTATTGATACATGTAAGATTACAAATATGACGACAGTCCCCCAAATATGCATCTCAATGTCTATATGCATCATTTAACTTGTGAATGATTTTTTATAATAATACTAAGGGTTTTGGTCATATATATTCATGGTTGATTTAGAGTTTTCCGAAACATATTTTTTATCAATGGTATCTCTCTAAAATATTTGTGCATTTCCTTGAGTGTCCATGTATTCCCCCTAAAATATTCATTTGCATCCATGAGATACCATTGAGAGAGACAGACCATGACTAGTTCTGAAATTTATATCTTTCCAGACACATATCCTCCATTAATGCATAAACATTGAGATCATTTTAACTACATCAATCAAACTCTGCACCTACACTAAGGCTGTCAATTGGGCCAGGCTGGCCCGAAGCCCGACATGTCTGGCCCGAAAAATAATCGGGTTGCACCAACCTAATTCTGGGCTAGGCTGAGTTTGGGCCCAACTTTTAGGCCCAAAGTTTTATTTGGGCTGAGTTTGGGCAGGCTCAATTTCAGCCTGAGGCCCGGCCCGGCCCGAAATAGTTAGCAAACAATAATTTTATTTATATGGTGATATTAGCTCTATATTTTTTTTTATTCTTTTTGGATCCATATATTTTTAACAAATTTACTATCATCAAATTGTTCAAGTGTCAACTGTTAAAAACGAACCCATATAATATGTATTTAGGGGTAATTATGGGCCTAAAATGAACCCAAAAATTAAGAAAACAGTTTTAATTCAGGCAGCCCGAACTCGGCCCAAAGCTCGCTGTTTTAAAACGGGCTGAGTTTGGGCAAATTTTAAGGCCCAAAGTTTATTCGGGCCGAGTTCAGACTGGGGTAAAACATTTTGGGCTGAGTTTGGGCAGACCTCGGCCCGGCTCAGCCCAGCCTGATTGACAGCCCTAACCTACACCCATGCACTAGTCATTTGTACAGTAAATTGCCTTAGTTGCAAGTGAGCAAACCATCCCAGTCGACTCTCTTTTATTTCATAACATATTGAAACTAGTACTGGGTTCCTGAAACAGGTTCATTTTTTTATTCCAGTTTTCTTAGCCTAGTCTATGTACAATAATAGTAGATGTTTCTTGATTTTCATCATTTTAAAACATCCCTTCAAGTTCATCAGTAACCGTTGATCAAATAGCATTCTAGATGCACAAATTTGCTTATAGCCATCTATAGGCACCTAAATTTGTGGAAATTGCAAATAAGGACCCATACCATCACAAATCTACACAAAAATCCTTGATGTCACACATAGGCCTTACATCAACAAATTAAGCTTAGTTGAAAGAACAGGCCAAGTTGGCCCATGGACCACCCAGCCCATATGCTCAGCCCATTAAAAGGCTCATAATATAAACAATGCCTACGTGGGACCCGCATGAAGGAGAATTTGAACAAAGTCAATTCCAAATCCTCTAAGAAAAACAAGGAAAGATGTGCCAACCAAGGAATATATAAATTCTATAAATTTCTTTTTCTCCAAACAAAGAAACTACAAAATAGAAAAGGTAAGAAAATCCAATCAAAACCCAATCAAGGGTATTGATGAATCTTACCTCAAAGTCTACAGATACTCCTTTCATACAAGAAGGGAGGATCTTTTGAAAACTTCAAGCGAGAGGAAGCCCCAAAGAAAAGACAAAGCTCCAAGACATTCAAAGCATCTCAAAGACCTTACACACATTTGATACACCACAGCAAACATTTTTTCCGTTCTCTCCATCGATTACAGTTTTCCATTAGAGAGAAAAAGACATCTTGTAATCTCATAAATATGCCACAAGTTTGGCATGAAATCAAGATCGTGGTAATTTCATCATAGCCAATAAAACACAAGGCCCGAAGTGAAGCAAAAGACCAACACAGCTAAAGAAGACAAATATGCCGTCAAACACTCATCTTCATCATTGACTAAATCAAAGGTCTACGCTCGCATAATGGGTGTAAACAAAGAGAGTTGTCTTCCAATTATCATTATTTGTAATTTGTCCCTACTTTTTGTGTTTGATCCACACAAAATTTGTGTCAACACCACCTAGTTTTAATTCTACTAGCAACAACCTTGGCCTCCCTCTGCTTAACCATTCCACTTGAAATTGATATCAACTGCCAAATGCTATCATTCGACCTTAATTATCAAAAATAAAAAATAAAAAAGTAATGACGTGTGAACAATTAGTACGTGTAAAAGAGATTTAAAAGCAACGAAATCAGACAAAAACAATACAACTTCAAAATTTACACATGAAAAAGATGGCAGTCCCTTGGCAGGTTTCCATATATGTGTTATAGATACTCTTGTTTAAACAACCACCACATCAAAAGTCTTGTTTAAAAGAAATTCCAGTCAATGGTGAACATACCCATGACTGACATTAAGGGGCAATGATATTTTTTCAATCATCATCTGCTGCTTCAGTCTTTCCTCGAGTGCAAAAGCCTAAAAAAATAGCAGGAATAGAAACAATAACTCAAAATCTACAAAAAAAAAAAAAAAAAAAAAAGGATATATTTTACATTTGAATTACAGACCGGTCAACAGCAATGGAAAGGAAATAAAAGAAATATAGATAAACACACATTAACAATTGCGCTTTGGTTAGTTGGTTTGTTAGTTGTATTACTTCACCCACAGATAACAAAACAAAATCAAGAATCCTTTAAAATGATGCATGACAAGAAAAGATAAAGAGAAAAACAAATCTACAGTCGAGTGAGGAATTAACACAATCCTAACTACTTAGTCTTCCATCTAATTGAGATTTATTGGGTAATTCATTGGGGGATAGTTAAACAATTCAAATACAATTATCAGCTGAATTAATAAAGAAGAATTTAAGTGAAAACGTTTAAGTTGCGTGTAAAAAAGTAGAAGCCAAAATGAATATCAAAAATTTTGTAAAACATTTGCATGGGAAAGAAGTTGGTGTGCCATTTCCAAACTTGGATATTCAACACAATATTCTGAAAAGCTAACCAATAAGATAGGCCAACAAGTTGGCTACCATTGTGAATGAGCACCAAAAAGGAAGAAGTTACTGCTTACCTCAATATCAAAAACAAATGGCTGCTGCCCAAAGTTGACACTAACCCTGAAGAATTATCATCAAACATATAGCTGCAAAATCAGATTCTCTAACAATGCGATAATGCAATAAAATTGCATGGAAATTTCTAGGCATAAGAAATCACTGTGCAATATAGAGTTTCAAGTCATGCAAGAAACATGTCAGATGAAGGCTGCACAAAAGTTTTGTACACTAAGATACTAAACAGATCCAGGTAAAGACAATGCTTCTAATAACTATATCAATTCCTCATAACTACCGTCTCAACGAATTATCAAGCAAGAGAACCAGGATTTCTTTATAAGCAACTACGAAAAAATTAAGGCCCTGTCTGGTGGCCATGAAAAGATGGTTTTCTCAAGAATCTTGTCAATATTTTCTCAAGAAAATCATTTTCAAGCTGTCTGGTTGCCAAGAATCAGTAATCCTCAATCTTCGAAATTTGTTCACGTAACTAACTATTTTCTTGTCTGCTACCATATTATTTTCACATAACTCTTGCCTGAAAATCCTCCCTTTCCCATGAAAATTGTAACACATAAGTTTTTCTTCTTCTTTTTCTTGGCAACCAAACAACCATAGGAAAAGAATAGAAAATTACAGATTTTTTCTTTTCTTGTGGAATTTTCTTTTCTATCTTTTTTCTATTCAATTCAAGGCAACCAGACAGGGCCTAAATGATTTTGAAGCAGATTATAATTATTTCTGTTTTCCAAAATGATAACATACCAATACCCTACAGAAAAACAATATTTTGCCAGACTTCAATATCATGCAGTTTACAAAAGCAATTGATACAATAACCAACATCATTTTAGAAGACTATAACAAATACTTGCAGCAGATGAGTGTAGAATAGTTGTAAAATAAGAAAATAAATTGGCAACTTTTTAGCAATTGATTTCTCTATGCTGCAATAGAAACAAACTGATGCAGGACAAAGGGAAAGATGGTAGAGTCTAGGGATAAAAGAAATAACTGAGTTTTAAATGATTTAAAGAACTAGTTGTATGAGATTAGGGCCATAGTTGAGAGGTTTGGAAGAGATTATGGCTGATTATACGCTGTGTATCAAAGGATTTTGCAATAAATGAATAACTGGAAAAACAAAGAAAGATACCAACTAGAATCACAATTGTTGAACCTAGGGTTGAGAACATCACATCTTCACAATTGTGGAGTCACACCAGAAAACAAACAACTGTAGCCCTAGGAATTTTCATTTATTCATCAATCAATCATCAAGATTCTGAGTTACAAAGTCTATATATAGTCTTACCACTCCAGACTTCCAAATCTCACTCTAACTAGACTTCAAGTGATACCTTGCTAGTATTTCGTCCATGATTTACCCAAATCACATTGAATTCATAAGATCTTCAACTCATTGCAAAAGTAAAAGAATAACATTTCAAATGACACTAATATCAAACCAAGTAGGTAAGTTTTGACCCTCCAAAATAAGATCTAAAAAGTGATGGAAATAGATATTTCACTTTCCTATGAATAAAACCTATTTTGCTTGGGGGGAAAAGAAGCCCAAACTAACAACAAACTTAGATCAAACCAAAATTGATAAAACAATTTTTTTTTTTTTTTTTTTTTTTTTTTTCTATAAAAAAC
>JAOXJP010225909.1:0-11587 GCA_025762735.1 Platanus orientalis | reverse complement strand
TGTGAAGATCTTTCTTCTTTTCTCTATACTTTTCCATCAATCGCCGAAGCAAGAAAATAGCTTCAATTGTTGATCTCAACAGCAATAAAAGAAAATTTAAACCAGCATTTAATCAATCAACATACTGATCACATTACAATAGAAAAAAAAAAAAAAAAACTACATTAAGTCGGACAGACAGGAAAAAAAGAACAAAAAAGAGAAGAAAATTGAAATAAACCTGAAAGAACGTGCAACAGTCTTCCACAACAAAGATAGAGAGCTTCCAAGAAGAAAATGAAGCAAACGAACGGAGGAGATTCGAATTGCAGGAGAGAATGGGGGAGATTCGTGAGAGAGAATAAACAAAAGAGTTGCCTGGCAGGACAACCCTTTACTTTGAGGGTTGGCATGGAGTAATTATTGAGAGAGAGAGAGAGAGAGAGAGATGGGCTTGCGGACAATCTTGCTAAATGAGGGGTTAAGTTGCCCAATATTGTAAAATCGAATGTGTTCTGGATCTCTTAGGGAAGCCTTTGGGCTCCCTTGTATTGTTTCTCTTTTTTTCTCCTCTATTAATAAAATCGTTATTTAGAGAGAGAGAGAGAGAGAGAGAGAGAGAGAGAGAGAGAGAGAGAATTTTCTAGGAGGTCTTAATTAAAGAAGAAATATTAGAAATAGAGAGAGGCGTGGAATTAGTGAGCAAACATATAATAAAGAGATTTTAGTTTTAAAATGAAACATATAATAAAAAAATTGGGATTTAATTGGTATAAGAGAGAGGGTTTGAATTTCATTTTAAATAGGAAACATATAATAAAGAGGGAAAAGATAGAAGGACAAAGTCCTAGAAAAACTTTCCTGCTATCTCAGGAAAGATTTGATTTCTAAACCTTGATTTGAAAATTCTTTTATAGAAAACTAGCAGTAATTAAAGTGGGATTATTCATAGCAAAGAGTATGGTGTTTTAAAATATTATGACCTGTTAACTTGGTAACCTTCCTATGTGTATGTTGACAGGGAGGGTAAAGAGTGGGATCACAATGTTTCTCGTACTCTGAATTAGAATCATAACACATGACTGTGTTTTTCCCTCCTTTGAGTTGAAGTAGCTTTAATCACCACACCCTTACCCACTTCCCTCAACAAAACTTTGAAAAATCAAATAAATTTCTGTGAAAGGAAGGCTTTCATATAGCTTGGATAAGAAAAAATTCTCTCCCACACACAACCTAATATGAGAACTCACTTATGTACTTACTAAGCCAGTGCAGCAGCTACACATGGAAAGATAGCAATGCTGGAGTATACTTTTTTAGACAAAGTTGTTAGGGTACTCATCCACGGTGGTGTATTTCACATCTGGATAAAGCTCGGAAGCCTCGACACCGAACGAAGGCTCAATCTTGAAGTTGGCATGATCTCTCTTCACAAAAACTGAGTGGCTAATTGACAACCTGAGGTTTATAGGAGTTGGGGCCTCTGCATTATGCCAAAAACAAAACAAACAGAAATTAGACAAGGTAAATATTCACATTGTTGCCAGCATTTAGAGATGATCAGCCCTGATGTGGTAAAAAATACTCAATTATAAAACTGTGCTGACAAGATTCATTCAAATTAATGACAATAATTTGGTCATTTTAGATTCTTATATTCTCATTAAAATTTTAAATTATGATTTTTAATTGTAAGAGCAAAAATGTTTCTTAACTTTCAATAGCTTTAGTTCTTACTAACCCCGGATGTTTTTCAAAAGTTCCTCCTCCAGAACGTAGGTCTTTTCAAGGGTTTTGCCAATCTTCTTCTCCCACAAGGAAACAACCTCATTGAATGAGTAAATGTTGCCTGGGGGCCTGAGATAAAGGATCTTGTTCAAGGTTCTTGGGTCATCCACAGCTTTAATCGTGTAGGTGCCAATGTCATCTTCCTTATTAAAAATTGCTGCAGATAAAAAATGCAATCAATTAGAAGTGTTTAATAAGTCTAGAAACCAACTTAGTGCAAGTCCATGCCATGGATGATTAATACTCTGCCAAAAATTTGAATAGAGTATGTATTTCAATGTGGAGAGAAGATTGTTCCATGATGAAATACTGAGAATCAGATGATTAGAATAACAGCATGTAAGCATGCTCATGCATGAATTTCCCTCACACACTTCGGGTTCTACAAGCAACAGAAAACCAGAGGATATCTAAAAGTTCAGCTTTTAGAGAAAAGGGAATTAAAGAGGTCTTCTTACCCTTGGGATTTCCATTCCCCAATATAACCACTTTGTCTCTGGGAGGAGCTGTGAGCTCTGGCTGTGCCAATGTAGGGAGAAAACAGCCGGTGAAGCAGTTGCAGGAGACATAAGTGTAAGGGATCCCTTCAGCCTCAACAGCACGGCGGATTTGAGCCTTAATTGCGAATGCGGTCTTTGCAGGTTCAACAGCATGGACACAATCCACATCGTTTCCAAAATCTGAGGGGAAGAATTTCTGAATAATTCAATACACTAATATAAATGATCCAATTTCATTGAGTCATGGTGTTAAGACCTCAACAAACATTTGAATCTATCTGGTTGGGCGATCTGGCTGTCTAATGTTTTAGAAACTATATATAGGATGAAAAGATAACTAGATTGAGAGCAATACAATTAAAGTGACAGACCTTTAAGAATTGCTTGAATACAAAACTTTTGAATGAAACGTTTTATCTTTTTTTCTCATATTATCATATTGAATTTTTGTTCTTTCTTGAAATTGTCTTAGGCATCGAGTCCACTCTAAATCCTTCAGAGTAAAGTTAACTTGGATATTAATACTGAATGAGAAAACATTTTGATACCCCAGAAGTTAGTCAATATAATATAATATAATATTATCTCAGCCTGTTCAGATGGATATGAGAAGAAATATGCTAAGAAACCTTATTGGGCATGGTTACATTCTTTTTTCAGGAACATATATTAACCATATTGACTTGCTATAAAATTCTAACCATGAAATAACTTTCCCTGACAAACTAATCGAATTGATCACAACAATGTCCCCACATGATTCTTCATCCGAAATAATAAATAGACTAAATCAACTTCAAATTCAACAAGAAGATGGTTCATTAAATACGCATCAAAAGGAGAAGAAAACAACTTGGCTCAGGTGGCTGGTCATGGTCTCTCAACAGTTACGATGGTTTAAGTTAGTAGTTAACTTGTTAACTTCTTCAATCCGTGTAAGTGCAAGTTTTTTTTTTTTTTTTTCGTTGAGATTTTCACCATTTCATCATTTTAATGGGCTCTATAAAAAACAAAATAAATGAATACAATAAAATAGAAGTAAATAAAATAAATAAAAATGGGATATATATTTTGAGAATATGAAGGAATTACTGACCTTCACATTCATAAAAAAGAAAAAAGAAAAAAAGAATTAGTGACCTTGACATTTCCAGCTTCTTTAATGGCAGCGATGATTTTCACCTGATCTGCTAACTGGCCGTGACCTACCGTAGAGATCACCACATCGATCTGCTTAATCGCCTTCACCAAACTCTCGTGATCGTAAAGATCTCCCTGACAAAAAAACAAAACAAGCACATCCTCCTCCATCACTCCACTCTCTCAAACCCTATAAATCGCTAAAACATAACAAAACAAAAAAAAAAAAAAAATCCTTCGATAAAAAGACGGTAGATTTCTAAATTTATCTCTTCTGGCTTACTAACGTAGAGCAAGCTGACGCCAGATTTCTTGAAACTCTGAATAAGTGTAGCTTTCGCAGGATCAGAAGCTGTGCTCTCTCTGACCAAAGCGAAGGTCGGGTGCCCAGACTTGGCGCTCGCCTCCACCATGAATTTTCCGATGTAGCCGGTTCCACCGATGATCAAAATCTTGCTCCCATTTCAAAGTTGAAAAGAAACCCAGATTCCGGCTTGAAATAGAGAGAAAATGAAGATTTTCCGGCGAAAACACGCGGGCGGAATAAGAACGTTGGAGAACTTTACAGATAGGAGCTAATAAGTTTACGAAAATAGCCTTCTTATTTGGGCCGTTACAAAATGGACCTGGAGTCCACGGGCCGTAAATGCCTTAGTATTTAGGATTTGGTTTTTTAATGCCACGTGTCAGTCAGTCAGTCTTTTTTTTTTTAATAAAATTTTTATGACAGGACCTTAACAGGTTAATAAGGGTTTGATATCCTCTGTGATGCCTCGTGAGACAAGACACAAGGGGGGTATCATTTTACTTTTCGGAGATGTCACATCACCTGTGCCGACTCTCTTTGTGCAATGTCATGAGATGGCAAGGGGGGTATCATTTTACTTTTCGGAGATGTCACATCACCCCCAAAAAGTGAAATGATACTTCCCCTTTGTTTTGTCTCACGACGTCACACAAAGAGGGTCAGCGCAGGTTATATTCCCCCAAGGTCCATAGCGGATATCCTCTGTGATGCCCCATTGTGCAATGCTTAGACAAGGGTCAACCTCAAAATTGAATTGATCCCACCTCCTTGTGTCTTCCTCGTGGGGCAATTGCAGAGGATATTGTGCCGTCAATAAGGGGGACATACCAAATCCCAGGTCTTAATAAATTGCGGAGGTCAACCTCCTAGAAAAACTTTCTTACAATCTCCACAAAAAAACATGATTTCTAAACCTTTTATTTGAAAATGGTTTTATAGAAAAACTAGTATTTATAATGGGCTTATTCATAGGAAAGAGTGGTTTTTTATTTTATTTTAAGAATAATAAGCTGTTGACTTGGTAACCTTCCGATGTGTATGTTGACGGGGAGGGTAAAGAGTGAGATTGCAATGTCACACTTTGAATTTGAATCAGAAAGCTCGGACTGTGTTTTTCCCTCGTTTGAGTTGAAGTAGCTTATTCACCACGTGGCCATGCTATTACCCACAACTCCCTCCTTCCCCCTTTCTCTCTCTCTCTAAAAAAAAGTAAGAAGAAAAACACTGGGTTTGAGGTGAGTAATGGCTTATCCAATCAACCCTAACCAGAAAACTGGGTAGGTAGATTAGATCAGGGTTGTCAATGAGCTGACCTGAACCTTGTTTTAAACTTGGTGATCCAAGCCTGAGCTTTGATTTAAGCTCGTTTCCTAAGTGCGCCTAAGCCAAGCGCTAAGCTCAGCTCGTTTAAAAGCTTAGCCCATTAAGAACTTGGTTTCATTAATGATTTTTAAACAGTATTATATATTATGACAGTATTAATGTTCAAATAAGAAAAAATAGGTTAATAGACCATTAGGATGTTAATTATTTTTTATTTTTGGAGCTCAGCAACTGAGCTTGGCCTTCATGTGATGACCTCGTTGACACCCCTGGGTTAGATGATCCGTTATTTATTGACTTTTTTTAAAATTTTGAAGATGGGTTTCTAAGGTTCACGGTAAATTGAATCAGTTTAAGCTGGAAAATGCCCAGCCTTATAACAAATAGGGTCAATGGTCCTCATACTACAGACTTCTAACAAATAGGGTCAATGGTCCTTTGCTTAGACCGACTAGACCATACATTTTGTAGTCTTTTAGATTAATCACAGTTGACTGTCCGAAAGAAAGATGAAGTGAATGCCCAGTGTTCCACACCCCATTCATTGCGAACAATTTGTGAACAAGGCCAGTGGACTGTTCTTGGTATTCACCCGAGGATTTTCTCCTCGTTCAGATGTCAAAGTGCCATCTTGCTACCATACCCTCATAACGTTTTCATTTGTCTTCATACTAAACAATAACAATCTATTGGCAAGAATAGGGAAAAATGAAAAATTGTCATTATAATTAGAATACGAAAACATAATTTGATTAGCTTACAATACGGTGTCTAAATACTCGCCAACTGTAGTGTATTTCACATTTGGATAGAGTTCGATGGCATCCTCGCCACCAGATAACTTGATATCGAAGTAAGTTTGATCTCCCTTTATGAAAGCAGAATATATAAAGACCATATCCATGTTGTTTGGGTATGCAGTATCTGCAATGCAACAAATACAAATACTAAGATTGCAACATGAAACAAGGAAAGGCAGACTCAATCTTGAAACAACAAAAATTCAAATTCCACATCAAGCAACATTGAGGTGCTGGTCCAACCAAGAAAAGAATATTGAATCTGTAAAATCAGCAACAATTTATGATGCTTAGCATATTGTGTGTTTAAGGTGATGATGTAATAGCTCTGGCTATAGGTTAAACTGCCACCAACTATAAGGGTGGGAACCACGTGGTTTACATGATTTACACAAAATTTCTTGGTCATAGATCCAATGGCTAGGGACTAGGGTGTCGGGGACTGGAATCATTTTTCGATATGATACATCATGACATTAACATAAAATATTTTATGTTTAGAGCCATGTAACTTGGAGATAGGTATTGTACGTATTCAGCCTCTTTAGGGCACTATATAAGACTGCAGCGAAGAAAGAAATTCAAAATGGCTTGACGTATTCCTACATATTTTCTCTCTCTAACAAGGCTGACATACTAGGCTGCAAACTTAGTCTTGTGAATTTTGGATGCAAGTCTGTCTGGGTTAAAGGATATCTTGCTGATTTTAAGAGAAACTGGGTAAATCATTTATGATGCTCATTTTAAGAGGCTACAAGTTCAAAGTTTAAACTCTATTGGCAGTCAAAATGAGTCAGTTCAACCAAATTCCGATTCAAACAGCAAGCTTTCTGAATACTCCAGACATCTGACAAGTATCACATACCTTGAATGTTCTTAAGAAGCTGCTCCTCTGATATATAGACCTTCTCAAGCTTCTTCCCAATCTTTGTCTCCCAAATCTCAACCAGCTCGTTCATGGAGTAGACATTTCCAGGGGGCCTAAGATACAACACCTTATTCAAAGTCCTGGGATCATCAACTGTGCTGATAGTGAAGGCGGCAACATCACTTTCCTTTACAAAGACAGCTGCAGAGTAATTCCACAATCATAAGCCACAAAGAAAATGTACAATTATTGAAACTTCCTTATTTCCAATATAATGGCAGATTACTTCCCAGATAATTCAAAAACACAGAACTGAATCTAATGCCATTTCCATTGATTGAGAAATAAAATGAAAGAAAATACCTTTAGTATTCCCATCTCCAAATATTCTGACTCTGTCCCTGGGAGGGGTCCTAAGGTTTGGTTGAACAAGAGATGGAAGTAAATAGCTAGTGAAGAAGTTGTTGGAAATGTATGTGTGAGGAATACTTTCAGTTTCTATAATGCGCCGAATTTCAGCTTTCCTTGAATAGAAGTTGTAGTCAAGGTTGGATATTTGAACCTTATCGGGATCTGACCCAAATTCTGAAGGAATAAACCTCTACACCATTCAAATTTAAAGTTTGATTAATGGAACTGAACATTACATATTCTACAAAAGAAAGGAGAGAAAGAAAGTAGCACATAAGGAAGAAAAATGACTAAAACAAAACAACTTTTTAAGTTTGTAAGATAATTTCACAAATACTTGTTCAAATCACATATTAAATACACATGATTTCATGTAGCTGCATATGTATCTCAATATATAAAAACCTATACACAGACAATAAGGATATCGCTCCAATACAGAATTTGCACTTAAACATTTGTATGATACAGATGCAACATATGAGTAGTTCATAGATACTAATGGTGAATAAAAAGTCGGACTTAATCAATTTACATACATGAGTAATAATTGTTTGTAATTTAGCAGTATAAATCCATGGGAGTTACTGGATGACTTAATTTCAAAACAGGAATATAAGCTTCACTTTGAAGAGTTTTGAAAGTAACCAACTCTGAATCTTAATATTTCTGACTTCAAACCATGTATTCCACCTGACATAGGGAGTATCTACTTGTCCTGGTCATATGATTTTCCCTTGAAATTTATTTGCTGGAATGTTAATATTAGTTGTGCTAGTACCTCCCTCCTACTTCAAAAATCCACCCAATTGGATAAATTAACCATTAAATGCATACACCTTTTTCCTGATTCATCAGACCGATTCTTTTTTCTGAACCGTGCATATGTTTTCTTCCAGATATACACATGGACTTCATGCAGTAGTATTCACATTTATTCTTTTTATAGTCCCTGAAAGAAAATGGCTCTCTCTCTCTCTCTCTCTCTCTATATATATATATATATATATATTCTTCTCAGGGAACAGAGAGGATTTGATTTCAGATCAATTGTCTGGCTTTCTTATTTTCCACTCAAAGATAAATATGGGACAGAACAGCTGGGATAATATTATGGTTTCTATCACTTTGAATTATGGTGGGGATAATATAAGAGAAAAATTTCACATTATGGAAAAGGTATTATTCATTTAAAAATTAAATGTGCCCAGTTGGTCTGATTATGAGGCCATGCTCCTAAAAAAGGTGACCCACCATTTGATAGTGGTGTGCAAAATATATGCTAAATTTGATTCTTTACTCAAATTATGATTACTTGTAACAAATTTTTAAGGAGAGCTTCGAAATTTTATTGGAATTTAGGGGCAGCAGCTGCTGACTTGACACACCTTATTTTTTTTGCTTTCATGTTGGATTATCTTTACCCACAAGTCAGGTTTGGGTTGGGTAAACCAAAATCCCTTATGTACTAATAGTCAGAAATAAATGTTAATAAAATAATAAATAAATAATTGTTACGTACATTATACTAGTAAGGATTGTTATAATAAAATATTATTAAGTCAATTTACTTCTTTATCTCCACTATAACCCTACTTCAACTATAATAATTTTTGGTGTTATCTACTCAACTCTCCATTTAGAATCTTGGGCAAGCATTCTGTTCAGCCATTGATGAGTTCACCCACTTCAGGTGAAGTATTGGTTAGAAATAAGTATAGCTGGAATAGAGAACCTAACAAAATATGTTTTTTCCCAAGATATCCAATGATTAAATATTGACTAGAAATCAATGGTATCATGTGTGGGTCTCGATTTTCACATGATGGGTAAATCCCTTTAAAAAAAGAGATCCCATTGAAGGAAAGATCTCACGATGATTTGGAATTGCCACCATCCTTTTTAATGATGTAGATGGACATCGGTTTTAAAACAAATAAAGTTTTTGAGTTTTGAAAAGGGTGTAGAAGTGTCTGACTCCATTAACTTGGTCTACTCATGAGATTCTTGGGTAAGTAATTTGATTACGAATTGGGGAAGGTGTTAGGCACCCCTTTTTGTCCGAAGTTGCAATTACCTACTTTAGTCCACTATAATCTTTGGTTATGTTGGTAATATTTTCAACGTAAGAGTGCTTAACATTAAGCGAGAATCTTGGAGTTTGTTCCTTTAGAAGTGTAATCCTAATTCTCACGTCAAGTTAAGAGATTTCTTACCTTACATAAATAGCTTAGCTTGATCCTTTCTTAACTTGGTTGGGGAATTAAAGCAATTTTTATCAAAGTTCTAACTTATGTTTAAAGTAGTTAATCTTGAGTGAGAGATTAACTTGTTTTTTGGAAACATAACTTTAATTCTCACATCAAGCTAAAAGATTTCGTGTCTTACTTAAATAACTTGACTTGATCTTCTTTTAGTTTGATTGGAGAATTAAAGTTAATCTTATCAAATCTTAACATTATTTCCCAAGGTTTAGCATTTCATTTATAAATCCTATCGTAAGTTTTAAACTCATGAAAGAGTATTTTCTTATGTTTTTATCCTAAGTTGAGTTAGGTTACAATATTAAAAAATTTATACTATTGAGCAATTGAAGAAATACTACAACATAAGCATGCTTGAATTGATTATTTGAAAAGAGCATGACGAGGGTAAAGAGATACCTTAGCATCATTTCATATAACCATATGAGATATGAAGGTTAACACATATCAAGAGAAATAGATAAGTTATTCATTTCAAGATAATTGCTCATACAAATATATCTAAGATTTGAAGGAAAGTCATTTTAGTATTGTTCTTATGATAACTTATAACCTTTAGTCAATATTGTTGCTCCAAATATTGTGACCTATATTTTCTTTGGTTATTTATTAATCATGAAATTGGATCACTTCCATGTAGATTTCTTAAACCCAAAATGCCTTGGATAAGCTTCTCTCATGACCTTGTCATGATGGAAAGAGTAGAAAATATATAAACAAAGGGAGGAAGATACATAATAACATGAATGTTGTAGGGGGAAGAGTGTTAGGAGATAATAAACTATCTTCACTTTCTAGAAAGAAATGAGGATAAACCCTTCTTGTAACTAATTTTTTGTAACTTAAAACATAAAGAAAAATGAAACATCTTATGTAATAAAATGAGAAAGAAGCTTATATGTTTAAAATGGAAAAAACAAAGAACTGGGAGGAAGTATATAATATATAAGAGAACATGTTATCATTTTACTTTTTATAAAGAAAGAATGGTGCACATTTTCATGATTACTCTTTAAAGACACTTAAAATATTTTAGAAAATAAATGGCATAAAACTCCAAACATTATGACCTCTATCTTCTTTGGTTACTTATTAACCATGAAATTGAATCATTTCCTTGTAGATTTCTTAAATCCAAAATATATGTTTGAGTTAAATTTTCTTATAAGTTTGTCATGGTGAAAAATAGTAGAAAGTAACTTATAATAAAAAAGAAAAAAAGAAATATTGTAATATGCATATAGTAAGGGAAGAATGTAAGAAATGATGAGTTACCCTCACTTTCTAAAAAGAAATGAGGATAAACTCTTATCTTCTATAACATAAGATAGAAAGAAAAATGAGATAATTTATACAATGAGCTATGAAAAGCTTTTATGCTTAAAAAAAAATAAAATAGAAGTTGACTGACATATCATGTGAGAAAATGTGCTTCCCTTTCACTTTCTATAAAGAAAGAAAGGTTGGAATTTCCATAATCAATCACTAAAAGGACTTTGAATAAAATAAAGTGACTCTAAAACAGATTAAAGAACAAAGAAAATATATATAAATGAACTATACCCTCACTTTCTATAAAGGAGGGTCAAGCTTTTCATATGATCAATGGGCGTATGCCAAGAGGGGAGATAAGAAAATACGTACTAGAAAGCTTGAAAACTATTCTAGAAAGCTTGTAAACCAACTTATAAAAAAATAAAGATGTTTACACTATTAGGCATGTAAAAAAAGTAAAAAAAAAAAAAATTACTCTAAAAAGCAAATAAAGAAAAGAGAAAGACATTTACATAGAAAGCAAGTAAAAACATTTATACTAAAAAACAAATAAAGAAAAAAATGAAGAAATTTTATACTAGAAAACAAACTAAGAAAAGTAGAAACCTTTACACTAGAAAAAAAAAAATTATACTAGAAAGCAAGTATAGAAAAGTAAAGACATTTATACTAGCAAACAAGTAAAGAAAAAAAGAAAAATATTATACTAAAAAGAAAGTAAAGAAAAGTAAAAACATTTACACTATAAAAAGAAAATTTATACTAGAAAGCAAGTAAAGAAAAGTAACAACATTTACATTAGAAAACAAGTAACAAAAAAAAAAAAAAAAATACTAAAAAGCAAGTAAAGATTGATTTTATTAAAGTCTTAGGAGAAATACCTCCTATGATGTTTATCTAAGTCCTTTGTATCATTTATATGTGGGTAACAC
>JAOXJP010225908.1:0-11587 GCA_025762735.1 Platanus orientalis | reverse complement strand
CTTGAAACCATTGTATCTTATTTGTTCTTTAGATCTATACCTATTTTGTAAAAGATTATTGATCTTAGACACTGTGTGGATTGATTTCCTTCATTGAATCCTTTAGAACATGTGAAATCTGAATTTTCCTCATGTAAATCTTTAAAAATTTGTGTGAAGTTGTTAATCCTTCAAGATCTATTCTAATTATGATTAATTTGAGAGGTAATCATGTTTTTCCTTTTGTTTGGAACACTATAAGTGATTTGGTTGATCTCTATGATTTAATTCATTGGATTTCATGTGAAACTTTGAATTTATGTGAAAATATATTGAACTCATTGAATCTATTAAATTCCATGCCTCCTACGTGATTATGTGAACCTTTGAATCCCACTACATGTTTGAATCATTGACTCTATGAGACATCTTAGTAGATCATTATGACTCCAAACTTATAAATATCGAATCATACACTAACATTTAATCTAAGTGAACCATGTGTCCTTAAAGTGATTGATTTATGGAAATGTGATGCTTACAATTACTTTACTCATTATAGAAACATTCTGATTATTGAAACCATGTAGATCTTTGGATTTGTTGATGTGAACCTCTTTTTAAACTTTGAACCCTTGACTTTTTAGGCCTATTCACAAGGCTAAGTGTGAGAAAGTACTTTGGAAATGCTCTGTGGCTCACAGATATTAACTGTCCTTCTTGGGGTTATAATAAGGACATTAGTCATTCTTCTTGGGATTAAATAAGGACATTGGTTCTATTCATGGGGTTTGACACGAGATTAGGACCCTACCCATGGGGTTGGCCAGAGCATATGAATACTTTACATTGAACCTTTGAACATCGAACATTGAACTTTAGACTCCTTTGAATATTGGATCTTGTGAATTTTGAATATTGTAAACATCAAAAAGTACTTCAAACATGCTCTTTGGCTCATGAATATCAGACCTCCTTTTTGAGGTTATAACAAGGACATCGGCGTTCCTCCTTAGGGTTATAACAAGGACATCGAACATACCCATGGAGTTGACCAGAACATACGAATACTTTACATTAAAATTTTGGATATTGAACTTTGGATTCCTTCGATTATTGAACCTTGTGAACTCTAAACACTTTGAATCTTTGAATTCTGAATATTAAATATCTGGATATTATGAACCATGTGAATTCTGAACACTTTGAACATTAAACTCTGAACACTTTGAAATCATAGAACATTGAATCTCTTAAGACTAACATATGTCATAGAATTATTGAACCTTGACTTTTATATTGAAATATTGTTCGAACTTAGACCCTTGTATTGAACCACTGGCTTTTATGTGACATGTAATTATTGATATTTTGGTACTAGAATGATTGTGATTATTACCTTGAAATCTGTTTAGTTTTGTATTAACCCTTCGAATGTTAGTATTCAGATGTGTGTTTTACTTTAGATTATTTATAGTCTACTAGATTTCTTATAGGTTGGGACTAACCTAGCTGTTTATTTTTCAGACTAATTATTGTTGCAGGTCCTCCATTCGAGGGACTTTCTATGGCATCCACAATTTTCCTTTTGACTTTTTTATCCCTATTTTAGACATATTTTGGGATTCCTCCATTTATGTTGGGATTATATTTTTGGACTAGTAGATGTTTCCCTTTGTATGTTTGGGTGAGAGGGCACCCTAGTAATATCTCTATTTTGATCTGATACTATTGGACTACTTTGATCTTTGTGGATTTTATATTACGCTTCCGCATTTTGATCTGAATAGATGTGATCAGTGATTATTGAATGCATTTCTACATACTATTGAAATATGATTATTGGATCAAGTGGACTTAAGAAAAATTCAAATGAGAATAGGTGGACTATGTTGGATCTTACTTATGGGCCCATGGTTTAGGTCAATTTCTACATAGATTATTGGATGTATGAATAGTAATGAATCCAAATCCGGAGAGATATGGATCCATATCCAAGTCTGGGTTCGGGGGCATTACAGTAAAGATTAAAATTGTTATTTCACTTAAATAGTATGAATGTAGTATTATGGTTGGAGGACATCTCAATCTTCATGTAAAAAATTTTAAATAAGAATAACCATGTTATATAAAATAAAACTCATATTTTCATTCATTTAGATTGGTTTAATGATTATAGCAACAAATAATTCATTAAAACATCTATCCACATCCCTAAAATCTCTCTCCTATAAACCATTTTTTTTCACTTTCCTTATTACTCCATACTTATATACTTATGCAACATGCACATACCATTTCACGTGCTAGTTGTTAAGTGTATTAGAGAAAGAGAATAAATGTTTCCATTTTCACTTCTTATAAATGCATTATTCGTTTCTTAGCAAAAGAGCATTGTTGTGTTTTTTTGGTGTTTAAAAAGAAAGAATGCCAAAAGATCCAAAGACATGAGTAGAATGGACTTCTTGAAGAATAAAAAACACACATGGGCCATAGAAAATCTCCCAACAAGGGTGATACCTTCTACATCATTCACATCAAACCCCAAAAATGGCAAAAAATCTTAAAAACTTCTTTAGGCTACTACCGATTCCCATATGTAATAACAATAACAAAAAAAGTTCTTTAATATTTTGATTGAAATGAATGTATATGGTTGGGTTAGGTAGTCTAATTCAGGAAAATTAATGAACAACTTAGATTGATGACTATGTTAATAGTCTTGAACAATTTTTCTAGTATGTAGGTAACTATTTGATCCGAATTCTGTAAAAATTGCTTCATAACCATCTTAAATTATTATGTTCTTTTAAATCTTGGGGTTAATTAGGGAACATGACCATACATTAGTTACCACCTAAAATTATTAAGATGTTGAAGAATAATGATTTTACAAAGTGCAGTTATTCGATGCAAATGAGTATACCATGAGTGTTTTGGCTAGAACTTTCATTGAACTGATGGTGTCCATTCTAAATAATTAACTTGCATAGACGAGCAACTATAACAGAGCTAAGCAACGGATAAAGAAGAACATTTCTCAATATACTTTCAATGGAGTAAACATCAATGAGATTTTTGTTAGAGTATTCTTTGCCCTATAATTTGTTCCAGTTGAATATTGAAGAATTTTATTTGTCTTACTAGCTATTGTTTCTGATTTGACCTTTGACCCAGAATTTGAAGACAAACCCAATTGTCTCATGAGCACCTTAAAGATGATGATTTCTTCTTCTTTGTTTTATTTGTTTTCCCTTTTTATCCTATTGTTTTTCTCATAATGGGAGAATAATAAGAAGAATATGTCATCACTTTAATCTAATTATTTTTTTAGTTTTTTTAATCTATATCTATGTAGAAAGGAAAGGGTCTGTTTTACTCTCGCCTGCAGTCCATCCCAACCCTGTAACTACTCCACAACCACGGATGTGCCTTTTTCCCCCTCCTTTTTCTTTCATCTTCCCGACCAAACCCACAACCTTATTTTTCTTTCCTTCCGCATTCATCTTCCCCATTTCCTCCTATATATATAATCTATATATCTTTCCTATTTTTACATCATTTAAAAAATCAAAATTTCCATTTCTAAATTCTTCTTGCTTCCTTTCTCTTTTTCTCTCCATCTATGGTCTTCCTCTATCTGGTCTCTCTATTTCCACTCCATCTTCCCCTTCCTACTTTTATTCCTCTCAAAACCCTCTCTCTTTCATCCTAAACAAAGGTTTTTTTTCTACAATCTATTACTCTCAAAACCCTGGCTTCTCACCTCCTTATTGAATGAGTTTTCCCTTCTTTTATTTTTTATAGTGAATGTGGGAGCTGTCAATCAGATGTCAACCACGGAAAATGTGAGTTTTTTTTTTAATCTACATTTTTTTACTCATGCTTTTTTTCTTCAAATTATTCATCCTCTACGGCTTAGCCGTTGATCAGATGTTGACATTGAAATGAGGGTTTTTTTTAGTAGTTGATGGATTTTTTAACAGTCAAGTGTGTTCTCTCTCTTTCAAACTCCAAATTTATATTTTTGTGGACGAATTAACATTATTTTTCTAGTAGATAATGGTCACCATTCAAAAATAAATTCATTTGATTTTCAACTATTTTCTTTCATTTATAAATTAAGGTATAGAACCTGGAATCATAATCGATTAAGGCTTTCAAAAGGTTGGTTCATTTTTTTTAGGATTGGGATTTTTTTGTTTATATTTTTTATTGATTTATGTATTTTGCAAACTTTCTATTAGTTGTGATTTTTTTATCATTTGATTACTAGTTTGATTTTCTAAAATGGGTTTCCTTTTCTTTGTGCAACCTTTGAATATCTGAATGCGAATTGATGAGGAAAATAACCTAAATGAAGGAAATGCAAACAACCATGAAGAGAGGGGAAGTTCTGGTATTTACCATTTAACAAATTTGTTGTTTTTGGTAATTTACTTTCAAGTTATGAAATAATCTTTTGTTCTCTCAACCTATTCTAATATACATTTTGTCCTTCTCATGTTGTTCTATAGATTCAAACTTGAATATATTCTGCAATTATTTTGTGCTATGGAAATCGGATGTTAGCCATGTCTTATGTTATTAGGCGGTGTGTTGATGCCTATTAGGAGTGTGTAAGCGTGTTGAAAAGTGCCTTCTCATTTACATTTATTACGTTATAGATAATTTTACTATAATTTTTTTATGAATAAATTTTACTATTATTTTACCATTATAGTAAAAAATAAATAAAGATTTTAGTATAATTTTCAATAGATTGGTGGATAAAATCAAATTTTTCATTAAGCGAGATCTAAATTCAAAATCAATAATTTGGATTATTTATAGTTTCAAATGCATTAAGTGCAATAGGTAAGGCATCACTTGGAAAATCCTTCAATATTCTTGATGCAAACCTTCATTTCTTATTCAGCTTCGTTTACTTCTCTTTCTATATATATCTACTTTAGAACATATCGATCATTTCTCTATATGTTATTCTTTTTTATCTAAGACATATATAGATGTGAATATATCTTTTGTGTAAGTTGGGTAAGAGAGGTAGTATCAAGTCTGATTGAAAAGAGAAAGGCATTGACCAATGTTTTTATTTTTTGTCTGTTTTGAAGGTCAAGTTCTTACCAAACCTGAAGAATAATCTCAAATTTATTGATATTTCACAACCCAAACGATAGATACTTGGTGAGTATACTTTACCTTTCTGGAAAAGGAAAAAATTGGTGTTTTGTTCAAGGAAGAATTGATGAAGATTAAGTTTTTCATTTGCTCACATAGTATAGAATTCGGGAGTTGATCAATCAAGTTTGGTTTGGGACTAATTTATGTTGTAGAGGCCATAACAAATTTTGGAATGTTTTTCTTTTTCAAAAATGAAGTTGTAGGTTTTTACTCTATCTTGGATTACCAGTAACTCCATTCCCCTAACTCAAAGCAAGAGTACAAAAATTAGAGAAAACTGATTTTGATTCAATTACAACTTTGAACAGATTAACAAAATGGCTTATTTTTTGTTCACAGTTTCAACCTGAAGAATATTTATGGCCACTATGACATGAAATAATTTGATATTGTCTTGCAAAAATATCTATCATGCACGGGTTCATTTGTCTATGCATCATTACTTTATTGATGTATTGCTACTTATCAATGTGTTTGTTATTTGATATTGTTTTTTATTTGTTATTAAAGATTTATAAGGTTACAAATAATACTCAAATGGCTTATGGTGTCATAATTATGTTGTTTTCTTCTATGCTATGTATTTTGTTTGTTTTTCTACTTGGTGTTTTTCCCTTACGGGTTGATGCTGGAGTGGATCTCATCATCACTCAACTTTTCTCCAATATTGATATAATTTTTCAAAGATATGGGAATGATTATTGACACTTTTTTTTTAATTTACATATATCTTTCCTTCATTTTTGGTCTCCAAAATAAACCCTCAAAATTCATCTTATTCATGGGGCACTTAGCTTTTGGTTTCAGATTGTCTTATATGATAGAAAACAATAGGCCAAGGGTGCATCAGTTTAAAGGAATATATTCTTTTTGTCTTTTCGTCTAACATTTTTGTATTCTCAAATTTAAGCCATATAGAAAGTCCAATGGTGGAAAACATAACAAATTTGGTGAAGAACAATAGGAAGTAATGAGAGGTTACATTATGACTTATGCATTATGGTATTAGATTCTCTTCAACAAGGTTTGAATTCTCAGTGCAACAACCAATATACATGTGATATTGTGTTTACTTGTGTACTTCATGTTGTCTTTTAATTTCTTGCTTTCCTCATGTTTATATCATTTTTGGTTGACATTTCTCATCCTAACTTTCAAGTTTTTATTACTCTAAAGACACCTCTAACCTTCAGTGCTTACAATGTAAATTTGTTGTGACCCTGCCTAATATTTGAGATTGTAGAATAGATTCAAATTGATGAATGTCTCAAATCTTATATGTCATTCTCTTCTGAAATCAATGCTTTCTGCGGTAAGCTCTCATTTCTTAAAATTTTGAGTAGTGGCACTTATGGATTATGGAATTTTACATTCATAATGAATTGATTGATAGTATCTTCATAGCATGATTATTCTTACTTTTATAGGAATATTTAGTATACCAACATTTGAGGAATCCAGTAACTTTGTTTGCAAAAATATTTAGCAAAATGAGAATAAGACGATCCTAATTTTCATATGCACAAATAGTCATAGTGAGTGTTTGATCTAGATGAAAGTAAGCACCTCGAATACTATTTCACTTCTAAAAGTTGATTCACTATCTAATCTTTTTTATTTGGGTTCACTATGCTTTTTGGTTAGGTAGTCGGGATCCAAGTGATAAAAATTTTGATGACTTCTTTAATAAAATAAAACCATTTAGAAATTATACAGCTTGATATCATTTGGGCTTGCTTGATTTCTATGTTTGTTGTTTTTAAAAAGATAAACATATGTATCGAGTATTTTTTTTTCACGGGTAGTGGTCCCATACTAACACAGTCTATTGGTAGAATCCAAATGTGAAAGTATAAATTTGGCTTAATTTTGAAACACACTGATATGATCAAACTAAAATTAGAAAAGTCATGCATCTTTACTTTGGAAAATATTTTTTTACTAATAGTTCAATTAGCTTATGACTGCTTGTATTTGGTGGTTTTACTATTTCTCAAAGAATGTATTTTAATTTAAAAAATTCTTATATTTAGTTAGTAAGGTCTTAGCGTGGGATATTGTGATTTATAATGAAGACAAGGGTTTCTTTGTTGGATTAGGATTATTTTTAGTATAAGAATATAGTGTTTCTATTTTAAAGTGAAAAGTAAGTGGTTCATGTGGACTCATGGGAATGGTTTTGATGTATAGTTGTTACATGGTTAGGGAGGAAGTTGTTGCAGTTGCAGTGGTTGTAGTTGTGTTGTTGTATTTTGCTAATCAATGGTGGTTGGTGTAAGGTGAAAAACTTGAAGATGAGTCAATACATTTGGAGCAGAGCTCTCCACAAGATTGTAGGACCTGCATAGATGTTTCATGGTTGTATCTTTCACCTAAAATTTTGCAATTATTTAAATTTGTGTGATTTCTTATTCTTATATATTTTTTTAATATGTGTGTGGACTTAGAATAGACTTTCCTTGTGTTTGATTGTCATTTGAAATGAAACCATCTCATTTTGGTTTGTCAACAAAAACGAATTTACATTCCTCACTAAAATATAAAATTTTATTTTATAAAAAAGCCTAAGTTGATATCATTTTTTTATTTTAGTTTGCAAATCAATATAAATCTAAATGACTTCATTTTGAATCATCATCTTATGGCTTCAAAATGCCATGGCAAGTTAAAATGAAATGATCTTAATACATGTGAAAACCAAACACAACATTTGTGTTTCTATTTACTCGTATGTGTATGAAAGTCTACTTTTGAAATCAAAATTTTAATCAACTTTTTTATATGTATATAAATAGATTTAGAGGCTTCATTTGTGTTAAGCAAGTCAAAAATCATTTTTTTATTTACTATTATTTAGGTACAACTTTTCTTTCATATTAATTTTTTATTCATTTGTTGAGACATTTGCATACTGCCTTAAGCTTACTACTTATAATTAAGTTAAATTTTAATAGCCTAGAATATATGTGGCTCTTGATTGGGTGTTGTCGTTGAAAATGATGTTTTTGTTTTGATTTAAACAGTCATGTTAATGCATGTCACTTTTGTAGTTGCAAAGAACATAGAATATAGATCAATTTTAGTGGGAAAGATGAAATATTGAACATGGGTCAAGGGATTATTCTCTTTGTAAGCACATCTCTATCATTAATATTTAGATTTTTTTTTAGCTGGTAATGAACCTAATTGTATTCTTTTAGTGCGTCATTTCTTTTTTTCTTTTCTTTTTTTGGTTTTGTTTTGTAAAAGTGCAACCCATTAAATGTGACAATAGTGAGCTTTTGTCTTTGCTTTTTTGCATTAATTGGGTTGACAAATTGAAATATTCAAGTTAGTGGATTCTTCTATATATGATTTCACAAGATATATATTGACAATAGTATCATGTATTTTTTTCTCTTTTTTTCTTGTCTAATTTTTTATTATTCTTCTTAATTTTTTTTATTCATCACATTTTGATTTTTTTTATTCGTTCATCACTCGTGCTTGCACGAGTTGATTTGCTAGTAAATAAAAAAAAATGAAGAATGTATCCATTACCAATTCATCTAGGGGAGAAAAAAAGGTTCATCTTTTCTAACGAATTTCAATAGTATCCCATTTAATTGAAGTCGGGAAAACCAATCTCCACTGAAATTTAGACATTGTATCTCAAAGTTACACCTTAATTGTCTCTAGCAGATAATATTTGAATTTTAAAGATATTTATAAAAAAATGTACTAATAGACTAATTATAAAACTTAAATTAACTAACCATTTATTGTATTTGTGTTGAATGAGAAAAATGATTTTCATCATTGAACTTTGATTTTTTTTTTCATTTGATTTTTAATATTTCCATGAAGTTTTTATAACCAGACTTAACTTTTTAGTTTAACTCTTTTCTTCATGAATTTAGGTGTCCAATCAATCATATCCCCCCTCTTTCTCTCTCTATCTCAACCCCCTTTCTCTCTAAGATAATATCGGTTGTTTTAGTGGTCTAAAGATAAATGATTTAAACAAATTTTTATAAATCACTCTATATGCTTTTGTTTGCAGTATATATATATATATATATATAAAAGAGGTCCAAAAGTAGCCATTGGAGGGCGAAGAGTGACATACCTTATCCCTGGATGAAGTCAACTGGCAGGCCGAGAATGCTGTCAAGCAGAACGCCATGTTAACGGAATGAAGCCATCAGTACAGCAGAACCAACGTACACAAGAAAGGCTGATGGATTAATTTCTGCCTGGGTGGCGTGGGGCTTTTGGAGCTGGACTTGGGCCCCACTACCTCTCATTGTGGTATGCCGCCAGGGTACTGTTTACCTCCCAGAAGACTCGAGAGTTCCCCCATCACAGTTCCTAGTCATAAATCCATATCAAGTCTACTGCAAACCCCATTCCTCTTCCCACTTCTCCATCTTACTCAAATGGTTCTATCCCCTACCCGTCTGGCAGTCCATGTTCACCCCCATCGAAGCCCAATATGCCATCATCACCTTTCATAACCCGACAGAAAACTATACCAGCCTTAGAAACCTGAGAGTTCTCACGTTCAGCCTGGCCGCCAGCCTGGTTCCTGGAGTGAACATGCAGCAGTCTAGAATGTGCTTCAGCAGTGGAGAAGGGGCCGCTCTTGTATCCGCAGATCCAAACATCTTCCTCCCCTTCACATTCCAGGAGATTCCACTCCCAGACAAAACAGTCCACTGGAAATGGTGGTTGAGGGCTATTGGAGCTGGGTGGGGATGGAAGAGATGGGGTTTACCCTATAACAGGATCAGGGATGGAAGAAGGAGTTGGTTGGTTCCTCTTTTGCATCAAGGTCCACATCTGACCTTGCTCAGTTAGTCTTCCAACCCCTACCAGAACAAGATCTCAGCAAAACCCTCAAAAACCCACCCAACCAACTCCTTCTTCCATCCCTGATCCTGTTACAGGGGCATCTTCCCATCAATTTGTAAGTATTCTTCTTTGTGCCTATTAATTTTTTAATTTTCTTTCTAAAAGAGGGTGTCGAGGACAGCCACGTTTGACACCACTGGGAGCCCTTTTTCTTCCATGAAAGGGAATGTAGATGAGTCCATTTCAACGAGGAATCTGCGACCCATGAGGTGACAGTTTGCTTAAAGTGAAGCATTTGAGGGAATGTAGATGAGTCCATTTCAACGAGGAATCTGCGGCCCATTAGGTGAAATTGGAATTTTTCGATACCTCGTTTTAGAAAGTTTGCAGCCAAGGACTTGATGGTTGATTCGCATGTTAGGAAACAGTTGAATCGTAATTGGCTTGCTGATTTTGGTGATTTGGAAAAGTTCTCCATTGACTGCCCGAAAAATCAAATTTGTGGACCTTCAGTGAGTATGGGGAAGAAGTTGGGGGTTGATGAGGGTGGCTGGTGCTCCAGTATCAAAATATGCAATTACAGGAATGGGTTTATCAAAATGGTTTGGTTTAATGGTGATCTGGGCAGTTGGTGATGGTTGGACCAGGTGGGATGGGGCTAGTAACTCAGCTTGGTTTTGTAGGGGGTAATCTTCTTCTTCGGAGGAAGAGACAGGAACTGCTAACAGTGAGTCAGGAGAGTAAGAGTCTTCCAGAGAGAAGTGAGATTCCACATCAGAGAATTCTGAATCAGTGAGCTGTCTAGCTTGTTGGAGAAGATGAAGACTGCACTCTTTACGAGGGCAATTTTTTGCAAAATGTCCTTTTTTGTTACAGATGTAGCAAGCATCTGTAGTCTTGCCTTTGAATTTCTTTTTGCGGAGAAATTGCCACTTCGGGGTGGAGGACGGAGAAGTCCGCACTGGATGTTTCTTGTAGTGGGATTTTTTGGTGGTACGACAGTCACAGGTTTTGTCATCTTTGCACTTGATGGAGAAGTGGTTGGTGCAGGCAGAACCGAGCCTTTTGCCCAAGGTATCGATTTGTTTGAGGAATTTGGAGGTGTTGGAATTCCTGGAGCCTGAATCAGCAAATTTGACATCAACGCTCCCCCAGCGCTAGAATGTTAAGGAGAAACAATGTGCCCCCACCTCATGTTTGGAAAAGAAAGGAGAATCAAGGGGACTGAGCGTTATGTGTCTACATCATGGTTCGAAAAATTAGTTGATTCGGCCTTGGATATGCCCAATCGGATCAGGGTCGGCTGACCCCGATCCTGAATCCTCAGTTGGATCGGCCTTAACAGCGGATCGAGCTTGGATTGGGCCAGATCAGCGGAACGGATCGGGATCAGGCGGATCAGCCCATGGATCAGTACGTTGGATCGACATCGGATCAAGCAATTCAGATCGGGATCACCGATCCGAGAAAAAGTGTGATTTTTTTGCCTTTTAACACTAGATTGGGCAATCCTTTGTCCACCCACCATCAAGGCGTTCACATCAATATTGGAATCTAGTCATCAAGGTGAATCTAAGAAGCACGAAGAATC
>JAOXJP010225907.1:0-11587 GCA_025762735.1 Platanus orientalis | reverse complement strand
GCTAGTTTTAGGCATAAGGTGTGAATGCATTAAATGCCATTAATGAGCTAAGTTTGAAAAGTCTTAGCTCATTAATGGGCATTTAATGCTTTTAGGGTTTTTAAACCCTCACTGTGTTGTCAACCCTCGCGAGCTCTCGAGCTTAGAAGTTGGCAAACTTAGTGTTTATTTTCAAAGTCCCAGATATTTCGATCACGCTGGACTAGTCATAACCAAATTATGATAAGGGCAAGGGGGTGAAATCATGATTTTTTGGGCAGTTGGAGAACTTAATTACTAGAGATGCTGCTGGTTTCTCTATAGATCTTTGCTATAGGCCGTGTTTGGGGGATTTGAATTTTGGGGAGTCCTAGAGCTACATGAACTGACAGATTAGCTGTTGGATTCCTCGGCAATTGCTAAAGGATTTTTAAAGTAGGGTTATTTAGAGAGATATGGTTTCTGTAGTTGCCCGAAGGTTGGTCGAGTTGAGCTGTTGGACATTCTCCGATGTTCAAGTTGGTGAAATGATCTTTCCAGGGCAAAGGTGAAACTAAGAAAATGGGTCTAACCATGCTGCATTCCAAGTCCGGGAGAACTTTTGAGGGCATTCCGCGTGCCAAATACAGACAAAAAGTGCTTTATCTTAGCTTGAGCATAAATGATGGCTTAAGCTATAACATTTCTATAATTTAATGCAAATTTGATAGTCTAGAGGCCCTAAATTTACTGTGGGGTGGTCACTGATAGATTAAATTTGAGTTTAGGTGAATTCTCGGGAGTCGGTTGAGCATCTGATTTTTTGACCTAATTTGTTGCTTTTTTGGAGTATTTGAGAGAATCTAAGCAGATAAGTTTCATGAAAGTTCATGTTCCTTAGACAGTTTTTTGAAGGCTTGGTGATTCTAGAGAGATGGACACTGACTGATCCTGATTTGGAGTTTCGGAGAACATTCTAGCTCCATATTAGCAAAACGCAGCCAAACAACTTTTTGACCCCTTGGGGGAGATTTAAGATTTCATAGAGGTTTAAGATTTTGAAATTCTCTTCTCAAACCTAGAGATTTGAAGCTAAGGTTGAGGCTAAGATATAGCGATCGACCTTTCTGGATTTGGAGATTAGATGAATCTTTGAGAGCTTTTACAAGTGTCATTTCTTGGTCAAGGTTATCATAAGTTGAGAAATTGGTTGTTGCCATTCTCAAACAATATATGTTCTATGATGAGTTTGTTAGACTTGGGAGAAATGGGGATGTATAGGATCTGAAATTACATCATTCAAGTAACAAGAGAAGCTTTGGGGATCCTTTTGAGGGTACAGGGGTAAATTCTCTGAGCTGGAAAAGGTAAAATGGTAATTTTTTGCCTATGGGTCGAAAAATTTGAAAATGAGAATTCTTCGCTTGTGATGCTTCATGACAAGAAGGCTTATATAGGTAAGAGAAATTCAGTGATCTGAATGGTAGATAGTGAGTTATGGGCTTTTAGAGGCAAAAGGGCAAAATGATAATTTTTTCACCTGTGATGCTTTGTTGGAGAAAGACTTATAGAGGCTGGAAAACTTACTGATAGCATAGATGGAATCCTTAATGTGGACCCTCAAAGTCTTGTTGATGTTTTTATGAAAGATTAGGGTTTGACCTGAAATGGTGTATTTGGGTTATAATAAGGTACTTTGACTGGTTCATTCACGACTGGAGTATCTGGAAAGACTTCTTTGGGAATGCCTAATCTCTTAGAGTCCAAGTTTGCTCTTCCTAAACCATGGGTGCTTAGATTCTTGATGCCTAAATGTTGTTATGTTGTCCTTATGTTATTAAATGACCCAGGTCAAAATTTAGGTGCTGACAGCCGCCCTTTATCTTGCCTCCTGATTGTTGGTCATTCTAAATCATTATTGAAGATGTCCTGGATCCTTGGCTTCAATTTGGATGGATCCAAACCTACCATAATAAAATATGGATTTGTCCATGTTTGTTTCTATAGTGATCGATGTCCTATCTTCCCATACCCTATCCACATTATCACCATTCCAAAAAATCAAGAATTGGTGTGAAGAAGACGATATGCAGCAGTTGGTGTGGATCTAATCCCTTCCTAACAATGCGTTGTAATTCAACTTGGACTCTACCATTAAGAATGTAGTCATAGCAGTTTTCCTGCTGACCATTAATTCTATTGGTAGAACACCTTTGGCGGCCTTAATGTCTCCTACTAAGCTACTTATTGATATTTTGGTAGGTGTAAGATCCTAGTTTGTCTTTCCTAAGACCTTCAACATTTTATATGGGAGTATATTCAAGGCCACTCAATTGTCTACTAACTTCTTTTGACAAGATTGCCATTGATATGGACTGTTATGTACAAAGGGCATAAGTGTTGGGTCATTTTTATAGCATGCTTCTCGAAAATAACCCTTTTTAGTCTGATTTCATTGTCCGAAAAGGTTGTCAATGGAATATCATCCCCCTTTTCCAGTCCATAGGCTTCATTGATGGTGGAGATTACTCCCCGGGCATCCCTCACATCGCCTTCTATCTGATGTGGTTGTCTCAGCTAAGCCTAGATCACTTTAGGCAGGGTATAGACCACATTACAGTATGGAGTCGTTGCTGGTAGGTCACCAAACTGGAGAACTAGAAAAAATCCAAACTCCATGTCCTCAGCCAAGGAGCCATGTCATCTACTTCTTCCTTGGCCGAGGTCTCAATCTGACTTTTCATATCGATCAATAGTTCCTCTACTAAGACCTCCTTCTCTTTCTTAGGTTCATTGGTCACTCGACTTTCAATCTAATTAACCTCTTAGTTGTTATCATTGTCTTTAGGAAGTGGGATGTAAGCCCTCAAGCCGTTTTTCTCATCTTGTTCTATGACAATTTTTCTTGCCAATGAATTCACCCATGCAACCTTCTTTTTTGGGTTTTTGTAAGGGGTTAAGGAAACTTTGGATGCTTGACCCTAGCCCACTAGCCAATCAGCCTTCTGGCTGGTATCACCATTCTAGTTTTGTAATCTGTCATAGTGTTCCTTCTAGGGTAAGGACAAGGATATCTCCTAGGGTGAATGGAATGCATAGGATGGCCTTGAGATCTAGAAGGTCGATCATGTGGACGCTAAGTACTTCTCATTTTAAGCCTAAAGGTTTAGTTGTCATCTCCTAGAGTTCTACCCCTCCAAGTAGCAAGACCATGAATGGGGAGTGAGTCTAACTTGGGGTAAAAAACACCATTCCTTGGGCTTAATTTGACTAAACAACTCTCTCATAAAAGGGGTTTTCCATGCATCTCTCAACTCCTTTTCCTTTCCCTTCAGCTCTGAATGTTGTTTTCCTGGCCAAAGTCTACTCCATATCCACTTTGATCCTTAGATTTCCATTGACAACCTCCTGCTTTCCCAACACTACATTGGTAAAAATAGTAGGGAATGAATTTTCATCAATTCTCATATTCTCCTTGCTTGTTCTAGGAATTTCAACAGGCCTTTATCAAAGTTTTCTTGGATGACATTTCTAAAGACCACACAATTGGCAATGGAGTGGGTCTGTGACTGATGCCATTTGCAGAATTTGCCATGTTTTAGTTCATTGACAATAGGGACTCTATGTCCTTCAGTTAGCTGAATAAATTTAGTAGTCAACAAGTGATCGAATATATCCCTAGCCTTTATAATGTCGAATGAATAGGACTTTACATTTTTTAAGGTTACCTTTTTTGAATTTGCAGCCAATGCTTAATTTGGCTCCCTTCGTCTTAATGTAGAGCAAGTGATGGTCTTAGTGGAGATTACTTTGGCCACGTCTAACTCATAGTTAGGATCTTGGTAATAGGTTCCTATTGAGGTGTTTGACTGTTATTTTTCTTCCTTCAATAGTCACTTACACCTAGTAGCCTTGGATGACAATTTGAACAAATCATCAAAGTCCATCCCTTCAAACTTTTTCCTCAGCTATATGTCCATGTCGTTCTGCACGAGTTTAACAAACTCTAGCTCTGGTGAGGTAACTGAACAGCGGTTTCTAGCTCTTTTGAACCACATAATGTATCTTTTAGCCATTCTCCCTATAATTGATATAGCCTAGAAAGATCAGCCATAGAGACTTTGGGTTGAGATCTAAAGAACTGAGTGTGAAACTTTTCTTCTATATCATCCTAGGTTTCAATAGAGTCAGGAGGTAAGTTAATATACCACACAAAAGGCACTCCAGTAAGAGAGTTACTGAACAACCTAAGTTTTAGGTATCCATTACTGAAGACTTTCCCACATTACATCGTAAAATGACTGATGTGTTCAACAATTGACTATTCCATTTCTCTAGAGAATAGGGTGAATTTGAGTATTTGTATTCCCGTAGAAATTAAAAATGCATGTCAATCAAACTAGGATACAACTTCTTGTATGAAGGTTGATGTATCCTTTTGTGGTATTGATGGCTTCTCTGACCAATTCCATGAATTCATCCCTATTCATAAGAATTTGGTCTTCTCTAGATCTCTAGTAAACTGGAGGAGGTTCTAAAGCAAACTCTGGTTCCCTCGGCCTATGATTGAACTACCCCCTAGGTGTTTGATCATTAAACAATGGGTTAGTGAAGGTTAGACCATTACAACCATTGTTCCTATTGTTATTAAAACTGTTAGACCCACTATACCCATTCCACATAAGCTCTTGGGTAATTTGACCTGTATTTTGGGTCTTCAGTGTTGGTGGTACATAAAACTAAGGATTAGCCTCGCTTTCCACTAAAATTTTAAGTCCTAACTATCTTAGAAGGGGGTGAATAGGATATTTAAAAAAATGTTCTTGCAATTGATTATCCATTTTTAATTAATTAGTTGCTTGACCTATTTTTATTAAATTACAAATAATTAATATAATGACAATTTTATTAAATGGTGCTTATACAATATGGCTCACAGACAATGTAAATAAAGTAAGGGAATCACAAGAGATAATACACACAATTTATAGTGGTTCAGAAAATGTGCCTACGTCCATTGTCAAAAGCTCCTCACTGAGCCGATTAATTTTTTTTGTTTTTTTACAAAAAGATACAAGGTAAAATTAATCACAAAAATCTTCTTCACTATGTTTGGTGTCTCCGGCAAACATATGAACAATCCTCTATGTCTCTAGAGATGACAAATCAACTACCTCCAGTGTCTCCAATGGAGGTGTAACAAATATAATAAGATTGTTTTAAGAGAAATAAATTCTCAACAGTTCATGCCTCTCAAATAGTCTAATATTACTATGTGAATCATAGTAATGTAAAGAGTTGGTGCTCTTTAAATTCCTTGCCTCTTAGTAGGCTAAATTTAACTATATAGATCTCAGTAAATCAAAGAGTCGATGCTTTTTAAGAGTGTTGCCTCTTTGTAGGCTGATTTAACTATATTAATCAATCACAAATATAGATTTGAAAGATGACTAACATAGATAAGTTGAGAGAGGTACTAGAATAGCTGATAAAAACTTGGAGATAAACTGATCAAGTATTCAAATCAAGAGCAAAGCCTGAAGAACCTTTAAGAGTGGCTTGAACCTAATGATCTTTTAATCCTTCACTTTCAATGAAGCTTGTTAGTGTAGGAAGGATTAAAGAATGGGTATTGATTGCAATAGAGTAACACCTCTTAATGATTATAGAGTTTTTGCTCAAAACTTGGATTTTTCTCATTCTTGTTCATGTCTCTTTGAAGACTTTTTAAGACACATTTATAGAGTTGAAAAAACCCTAAACATGGTCATGCGAGGTGGTATAAAGATCTACCAAAAATGGAGAGAAAAAAAAAGAAAAAAATGATATTTTTTTCATTATGACCTGTCTATAATCAATCAAAGGAAACCCCCTGATCGGTCATAGGCCTATGATCGATCATGGGTTTCCTATGATTGATCATGGAGGGCCTCTGGGTTTTTTCAGTGAAAAACCCATTCTTCTTGGTCAATCATAGGATCCTATGACCAATCATAGGGTCTACTATGATCGATCATAGGTACCTGAAACCCCTTTTTGCCTGTTTTTTTTTTCATTTTTTGCTCTATAACTTTCTGGCAAGCTGCAGATCCACATCTAAGGTAAGGGAAAGGCCTCTTACTAATTACAACCTAGGTTTTGGCTGGTCTTTGTGAATTTTAAAGTGTATACCTTTACCCTATACATGTGAAGCTTGCAAACCTTCTCTAGCTCTCTTCTGAGTGATGTTAGAGCTTTTTCAACTTGACTTTGCATGATCTTTGTTCTTGGACATGATGAACCCCTATCAAGTGCATCTTCTTCACACACAATTCATACTCTAGCCTGCTTTTTAGGCATGGTATTGACAATGCCATGTTTTAGCCCTTGCATGTTGTCTTTCAACTCATGTAGCAAACTCTCCATCTCATGGATCGCTTTTATTAAGGAGTCCATGGCTACATTCTGGGAAGGTGAACCTTCCTCATATTGGGAACATTTTCCTTATTGGGAGGTCCTTGGTGGAGATGGTGGTCCAACCCAAAGAAGTCCAAGATCCTGGTTGTTTCTTTTGGTTGGTGGTGCTAAGGGTCCCACCAAGCATGCCAAAATTAGGCATTGGCCAAAAAATGGTTTACAAGCATGTCAGTTCCACGTGGGCATAAAATCAATCTTTCATATGACCTAGGTGTTAGAGCAAACAGTAGTTAGACCAAAGAGAGTTCTCTGGTCGTCTGTTCAACCACCAAACGTGAATGATTCAAACGATTTGTTAAGGGGAGGGTTCTTCCTTTCAAATGAGATCATTTTTGCCTTGTGGATTAGGGACTTTACCACATTTAACACCATAATATAATTGAAGAAAAAATCTAAAAATAATAGTACGCAATGCATTAGACAAAAGAATTTATAGATTTCATCTTATTCAACTGATTGTACATCTTTCCCCAAATCAGACCAATGACAAAAAATGTAGACTAGAATTGACAAATATAACAAATAAACTGACTATAAATACGAACTCCTGTAAGTGTGCTAAGATGACTTTCCAGACTTGTGCGCCTATATGAAGGTGTTTGAAGATAGACTATTCTAAATGATCTGAAAAATCATACTAAAACTGGAATAAAAGATAAACAATGATTGAATTATTATTGGATGATCGAATGATGCCTTTCTTCTCAGTAACTCTGGTACTTATAGATATCAATGGTTCCAATCATGGCCATGGAAGCTTCTTCTGTTGATGCATGGCCATCATTTGTCAAATCCATGGGCAAAGGTGTGGAAGAAGCTCCAACAAGTCAAGCCTAAAAGACCAAGACTCAAGCCGGACTACAACTTCTAAGAAGGTAAAGGCATGCATGTAGCTTCATAGGGTTCTTATAGTATGACCCTAGGCATGTCCACACACATGGTTGAATCCCTCAAATTGATCCCAAGTGGATATGGACCTCCCTAAGATGTAGACAGTAGTGCAAATATAAAAAACACTATGTGTGACCAATCACAAACCCCATAATCGATCAGACTAAAGAATCCAGACTCGTGATCAATCATAAAGCCCATGATCGATCACACTTAGAGTTTTGGACCTCCCAAGGACTAGGCCCCTTCTCTGTGACTGATCACAACTTAGGTCTTAATTGCCTCGTGATTGATCATGGCATGGTTATGACTTAAAGTGGGGCCCACACCACTTAATATCTCCCGACCATGTTTCGAGGCATTTGAAAAATAGCCCCCTTGATCAATCAAAGATCTGGAGTTTGGTAATCCGCCATTTTCCCCGTTTTGAATGAATGGCCAGTTTTCTTTGCTCGTAGGAAAAGATTCCAATCCAAGGATTATGAGCCTTTTTCATCCTCTATAAAAGGAAATGCTTCCCATTAGGGTAAAAAAAATATTCAATCATTCAAGAGAATGTTATTTTCTTTGCTAAAGAGAGCCCCTAAGGGTGAGAAACCCTATTCCTTCATTGCTTGAGCTGCAAGCTTGAAAGTTCATCAAGAAAATCTCTCTTAGTTCCCTCTCAGCTCATATTAGCTAACATCTACTTGAGAGGTGTACTTTGGGTTATCCCTAGAGGAAACCCCTTTGTGGTTGGCCTAGCTTGAGAAGATTTAGTGCCTTAGTTTAAAGAAGAAGTGGGTGTATAAGGCAAACCAGCTCAACAATGAGCACTCCCACATGTGGTAAGAACAACAACAACAACCAACTTAGTGGTAATATTTTCTATTCATTTTTCATTCATTTGTATATCCATTTATCATCCTTTTCCTTGCTTCCATCGGAGACACCGAAAGCTTTACAACCTCTGTCGAAGACACCGGAGGAAGTGCACACTCGTCGGAGACACCGAGTGTTGTTGAGTAGCTTGCTAGTGAGCAAGTAGTGAGGTTTTGTATGTTAACCTAGGTTATGTGTGACAATTTAAATGAAATATACCTAAGCTCATAGTGAACTTTAGAAGAGTGGACATAGGCCTTAGTGCCGAACCACTATAAATCATATGTTGTGGATTGTGTGTGTGATTACTTGTCTCTCTTACTTGAGCTCATATTTCTTATTGCTTACTATGTGTTTGTTTAAATATTTAAGGAAGCACCTTAAAGCACACACTCACTTAAAGAAGATCAAAATCAATCTCAACATTGATAAGAAATGGTAGAATAAATTTGATATCCTATTCACCCCTTCTAAGATAACTTTAGAGACATTTCAAATAGTATCAGAGCATAGGTTACTCAAATAGGGCTTAACAACCCAAGTAAGATCCTAGCAAAAATCCTAGATGGCTAGAGAAGATAGTGGTATGTCCATTAGCACCCCTCCAAATTTTAATGAAATGGACTATGGTTATTGGAAATCTCAGATAGAGATATTCCTAAATGCTTATAAGCCTAGGGTGTGGAGTACGATTGTCTATGGCTATACGCAACCCGATAAGCTTAGAAGTGAGTAGACCCCAACCAAGGTGGATGCTCATAAGTTCAACTTTAGGGCATTGAATTTCATAGCCAATGGTCTAGCCCCAGATGAGTTTAGGAGGATAGCTCATCTAAAAATGACAAAGAAAGCATGGAAGCTCATTTCGGTCACCCATGAAGGTATAAGTGCACCAACAAAATGTCCAAGCTTTAAATGTACACTACACAACTTGACGCACTAAGGATAGAGGAAGATGAAGAAATCTCTTAATTCAATGCCAAGTTATCAAACTTGGTAAATATTATGAGGACTCTAGGTGAGGACATTCCCAAGTCTAAAGTGGTTAGGAAAGAATTTAGGTCCCTTCCCAAAAGGTTTAGGCCTAAGGTCACTACTATAGAGGAAAACAAAGACCTAGAAGTCATGAAGTTAGAGGAGTTGATTGGCTCATTTCAAACATTTGAAGTGGCCATTAAGGAACCTAACAAGATGAAGGGCATTGCCCTTAAGGTAGAAGAGCCCTCCGAATCGAATGAAGATTCAGATGATGACTTGGCCCTTGTTGGCAAACGGTTCAAGAATTTATTTAGGAGAAGTACCAAGGATTACTCTAAGAACAAAAAAATGAGAAAGTCCTACCCCGGTTACAAAAAAAGGACTTCTTCAAAGAACCACCCATTTGCTATTAATGTAATGGTAGGGGGCATATGGCCAAAGATTGTAGCAATAAAAAAATAAGTACAAGTTAAAAGGTAAGGCCATGGTAGCCACATGGGATGATGAGTCCTAGACTTCAGAGCATGAGTCCCAAAGTAGTGAGAAAGCTCCCTCACAAGAGATCAAGGTTTTTATGACATTTTGTACTCCCATAAGTTCACTATTAGAGTCTAGTGGCTTAAGTGAAGATAATAGAGAATGTGAAGAGGAGGTGACCTATGATGCACAAGAGGCATTTGATGACCTATTTATTCAAAGGGTTAAGTTGGGAAAGAAAAACAAACAACTCAAGAAGGAAATCATTGAGTTAATTGAAAAGTCAAAATCCTTTAAAGACACTATCTAAACTCTTAAATAAGAGTCTTCTTTGGAAAGTGAAAAGGAAAAGAATCTTTCCAAAAAAAATTACTTGCTCCTATGTGAAAAGGAAGAGATGAGCCTAAAAATAGTAGAACTAGAGAAGAAGCTCAATGAATCTAGATTATTTCTAGGCCTAAAAAGGACAATAGGAAGCATGAGAAGAGAAGATTCCTTGAGAACAATAAAAAATTGTCCAACAAGGTTCTTAAGCTAAAGGAGAAGCTAAAAACCTTAGAAGAAGAAAAGGATGTGTCAAGTACTGATGGTTCACTCATCCAAGAGTTGGAGGACTAAGTCAAGACATTAAATGACAGAAACAAAGCTCTCAACTTGACTTGTTCTCAACTCACAAGAAAGTCCCTTGATTAGCTCAAGAAAATCGAGTTTGAAGAAGACAAGAGGAAGAATACCTCAATGCTTACACAAGTAAATGGGAAGTTTGAGATGATTCTCAAAATAGACAAAGAACATGGAGATATGACCAGACTTGGATACTTCGAGGCCATTGCTTCATCCTGAACTCAAAAGCCCAAGAATAGATTTGTTAAAGTCAAAGGATCTACTCAACCACCTCCACAATCTTCCTATAAGGGAAAGGAAAAGGTGGAGGCACAAAGACCCTTCAAAAAGTCAAATAGGTTAAGAAGAAGACATCTACCTCTTTAAAGGGTAAAGAAAATATGAGATAAGGTAGAGATTAGGAAAGATCCATGCAACCTTAATCTAGATCCTATGCACAAGTGGTGAGGAGTAAACCTCAAACCAATCAAGCATCTTCCTCTAGAGGAGCTCAAGGGATGAGGAAACCTTATTCTTATGCCAAGGAGGCATGAAATAAATTTCAAGCAAATAAGACTTCACATATGGAGGATCTCAACTAAAAGCCTCCACTTCTAGGAAGACTGAAGTACAATCTAGTCAAAATAGGAATCCTAGAAGAGGCCCTTAATCCTTCTACAATGGACAATCTAGAAGGAAACCAATACAATCCCATGCATCAAGAAGACCCATGTTCTATTGCTACTATTGTGGCTTGAAAGGGCACATGAAGATGGATTGTAGAAGAATGACAAATGACATTAACTTCCAAAGAATGCAAACAAAGAAAACACCAAATAGAAAGAATGTCAAGAAGAGAAACTGTTTTCAAAACATTGAAAATAGAAACCTTCAAAGAAAAAAGGACCTAGCCTAACAAAGTGTCAAACGGCAAGCCTCTCAACCTTTCAAGGTTAAGAGAGTTTGGGTAAGAAAGGATGATCCAAAGTGTTTAGTCATCCACATTGCACTAAGAGTTAGAAGCTCATCAATGTGGTACCTTGATAGTGGGTGCTCTAGGTACATGTCTGGTGAGAGAGAGCTCTTTACCAAACTTGAGGAGCTCAAGGTGGATATATCATTTTTGGTGATGGAAACACTGCCAAAATCCTTGGGGTAGGAACAATTGTGCCCCCCAGCATTCCATAACTCATTGAGGCTCTCTATGTGCAAGGCCTTAAGCATAATTTGATTAGTATTAGTCAAATATGCGACAAAGAAAATAAAGTGAAATTCAGAAAAGATGGATGTATGATCAAGAATCATAGAGAATACAACATCCTAGCCGAAGGAGTAAGGATAAGTGATAATTGCTATGTCATTG
>JAOXJP010225906.1:0-11588 GCA_025762735.1 Platanus orientalis | reverse complement strand
TCAACCTGACGCCACCCTCCTCCTTTATTCGGGCTTGGGACCGGCAATGTCTGAAGATACAAACATTGGCGGAGTTTAAGTAGTTCGAATAATAGGATTTCAAAAACTGAATCAAGAGGTTTTGTAAGGCGTTGTGAAAGATTATGTTAGGGTTTAATTAGTACCACAAAATAAGGGTTATAGGTATTGAAAATACCAAGAAAAATAGCCTTTAGCAGTCCCAAACTATGGCAGTACAAACCAATTAAAACTACTCAAATAGGAAATTTAAAAGAAAATTAAAATAGAGTAATAACACCTGATTTGGATGAAGGCTGAACCCTTGATGTATCTTAGCAAGTTTCTCTTCAAAATCCAAGCTCAAAGTAGTTGAAACAACTTGATTTGATGAAGTACAAAAATCTGCCTAGAAAACTAGGTGTGTCACCCCTACCTAAGAGATCCCTTTGGGATTTTCTTATGGTTGAAATTTTCTGCAGTCCACCACCTCCATATGGATCGCCCAGGGCTTGTGCACCTTATGGAGAAGTCGAACAACCTAAAAAACTCTTCTCGAGCTGATGGTGATCAATCTCTTGAAGTTGGACAGAATTTTCCAGATTTGCAGCAAGTAGAGAAAACACAAAAATAAAAAGAAGAGATGAGAAGGGATTCCTTTTAATCCAAAGGGAAGGGGCTGATCTCTACCACCACTGTTAAACTTGGAGTATCCAAGTCCCTTTCCAGGGTTTTCAAGCACTAGCCGAACCAGAGACACGAGAATACCAAAGTTCAAATTCAATTTTTATTGCATGAAGAAGAGGTGTGGGGTTGCTTAAATAGAGCATCCCACACCCAGGTATTACATAATTAGGTCGCCTTTGGACCAAAATACCCTCACTAATATAACCCCCCCCCCCAAATACCCCTAAAACAATGCATAGACTAAAATCTCCCTAATCAAACAATTATAGACCTATATACCTTCACAAATTGTACCTCCTACAAAGTGACAAATAAAAGTGTAGCAAATAAAATAAACAACTACTAACTATTGAAAATAACTCTTAAACATGAAACTAAAATCTCTTGAGCTTGTAACATCATGTGGACCCCTTACTCAAATTAAAGCACTGGTCCAGTTTTCCTACGACGTCTTTGGTAGGTTTGAAAAGTACCCCTGGACCTGGGGCTGGGAGTTGGTACGGAAATCAGTTTTTCCTGATGTATTAGAATGACATCCGGGGGTTGACACATCAGTGCCGAAAAATGACTTTCACTTTTTGGGGGTGCTTATCACTTTTCAATGCTGACGTGTCCACCCCCTGATGCCATTCTAATACATCAAGAAAAACTGATTTCCGTATCTAATCTTTTCTATTGGACCTGATGTCCTCATCATGTGGTACCTTGAGGAGGACTTTATGGATATGGAGTATGAGTGAACTAGTGGGGTGTATTCTAGAAATCCTAGTAAGATGTTTGCTCTTAAATTAAAAGCTTTGAAAATCAAATTAGAAGCTTGGAATACAAATACAGGTGATTCTCTTAAGGCTAATTTGAAAGATTGTTGGAGGATAATTAAAGACTTGGATTTGGTGGAAGAGGAGAGAGTGTTGTCTCCTCAGGAAATGGGTGATAGAGAGAGTAAAAAGGGAGTTTCTTCTTCTATCCATTAAAAATGAAACTTTTTGGAGGCAGCGTTTTAGGGTTTCTTGGTTGAAAGAGGGTGACAAGAATACAAAATTTTCTCACAAAGTGACCTCTCATAAAAAAAAAGTCTAATGGAATGTTTGGATTATCTATTAATGGTAGATGGCCTTAGGATCAAGGGGAAATTAGGAGAAAAGTGGAAATTTTTTTATCAAAAATTATATTTGGAAGATCAGGGTGTTAGGTTGAGGCTGGATGGGATGGATTTTGAGCGTATATCTGATATTAAGAGGAGGATGCTTGAGAAACCATTCTTGGAAGATGAGGTTTGAAATGTTCTTTCTTCTATGAAAGGTGATAAAGCATCGGATCCAGATGATTTTTCTATCTCCTTTTATAAAAAATGTTAGCATATCGTAAAAGTTGATTTAATGAAAGTGTTTGAGGAATTCTATTATTCAGAAGAATTTTATGAGCATTTAAATAATACTTTCGTAACTTTGATTCCCAAGAAACATGATGCAAATGAGTTAAAGGATTATCGGTCGATCAATTTGTTGAGTAGTCTTTATAATATCATATCCAAAACCTTGACATCTAGATTGAAACTTGTTATGAAAGGAATCATTACTCAACCTCAAGTTGCTTTAATTGAAGAAAGACAAATACTAGATAGTGTTTTAATTGCAAATGAGTGCATTGAAGATAGAAGCTTGTCTGGTAGAAGTGGGGTTATATGTAAACTAAATTTGGAAAAATCCTATGATCTTGTGAATTGGGATTTCTTGGATTATATTCTTGAGATGATGGGTTTTGGGCCAAAACGGAGGAGTTGGATGTTCTTTTGTATTAGATCGGTAAATATTTCGATGTTGATAAATGGTTGCCCTATCGGTTTTTTTAGGCCCTTTAGGGGTTTGAAATAAGGTGATCTTCTTTCCCCCTATTATTCATCATGGTCTCGAAAGTTTTGAGTAAAATGATTAAAAAGGCTGAGGGGGATTATATTTTAGGTTTCTTGGTTGGTGATGGGAGTTGCAAGATTTCTTATTTGTAGTTTGCAGACGACGCTATGATTTTTTGTGATGCAGATGAACTTCAGATTAGTTATCTGAGATGTATTCTCTGTGGTTTTGAGGCAGTGTCAGGATTAAATATCAATTTGGGCAAAAGTGAGATATTTAATGTTGGGTTGGTGCCAAACATCGAGAGTCTTGCATGGATTTTAGGTTGCAAAAAAAGTAATCTTCCAACATCCTATCTTAGTCTACCCTTGGGTGCAAAGTCCAAATCCAAAGAAGTGTGGAATTTGGTAATTGAAAGAATCACCCTGAGACTAGATTCATGGAAGCTAAGCTTCTTTTGAAAGGTGGCCGATTGATTTTGCTAAAGGTTACCTTGGCATCCATTCTGAACTTTTATCTCTCCCTTTTCACCATCCCGGGGTCGGTTGCTGATCAAATTGAAGTTCTATTCCGGAAGTTCATTTGGAATGATGTGGAGGATCTTCATAGGTATCATTTGGTGGATTGGAACTCCATATGTAGGCCTATGTGTGATGGGGGTTTGGAGTTGAGATCAATTAGGGACCATAATAGGGTTTTAGTTGCCGTTTTGCTCTGAAGATTTGGGATTGAGAATGATAGTCTTTGTCGCCGTGTGGTGGTGTCCAGGTTTGAATTGACATCTGTTTAGGAGTCGATGAGGGCTCAGTGTAGACATGGGTGTGGCATTTGGAAATCCATCATGAAGATGAGGGAGTTTTTCTGGAATTTAGTTCAGTTTAAGATGGGCTTGAGAAGTGAGATTAGATTTTGGGAGGATAGATGGGTAGGTGAGGTGCCCTTTAAAACTTTAGAACCCTTTTCTCTTTGGCGGTCGATCATAGGGCGTTAGTGGCTAATTCTTTTGACGTTGAGGGGAATGTTTGGATGCCTAGGCTTCGTAGAGATCTGAATGATTGGGAGATGGATGAGATGATTAAGTTGTTGAGATTCTTATAGGGGATTAGTCTCGATCCGAGCCTAATAGATGGTTTAGAATAGCCAGTTACTAAGCATGGTAGATTTACCTCTTCGTCTTAAACCTAGAGATGATTGGACACAGTAATAGGTCATTTCCTTTCAAAGGCATTTGGATTCCGTGTATTCCGACAAAAAATATGTTCTTTATGCGGAATGCCGTCTTGGATGAAATTCCCACTCTCGATCATTTGCAGAGTAGAGGTTGGAATATGGCTAACAGATGTTTATTGTGTTTGAGGGAAGAGGAATCAGTGGATCATTTATTTGCTCATTGTGCCTTGGCTCACTATATTTGGGTTTTTTTTCTTCTCTCTCTCCTTAACATTTCTTGGTCATTTCCCTCCCATTTTTATGACTTGATTTTAGGTTGGTGGATCCAGGATTTAGTCAGGTTACTTGCAACCATTTGGTCTTTCCTGCCGGGGGTCATTTGTTGGGGCCTTTGGAAGGAAAGAAATTCTAGAATCTTTCAAGACAACTCGAGATGTTTGGAGGAAATCTATCTTTTTATTTATAGATCTTTGTTTGATTGGATCTCTATTAAAGAGGAGTTTGATGAGAGGGAGTGGCATTCTATTTGATGTGAGGAGATGTAGTGTCCGTCCTCTTGTTTTTTTTGTTCTTTTGTTGCTCTTTTGTTTGGCCTTTCATCTTCTTGATGATGGTTCCTCTTTTTTTTTTTGCTTCCTGCTTGTTTTTCTTTTTCTTTTTTGAATAAAGTTTGGCCCATATTATTTCTCTCTCAAAAAAAGAAAGATCTTGGACCCATTGGAAAGGAACTGATAACCTTTCAAATGACACTGAAATCACATCAAATGAGCAAGTTTTGACCTTCCATAATAGGGCCTGAAGAAAGTGATGGAATTAAATATTTTACTTTCCTAAAAATAGATAGCAACGTATTCTACTTGGAAATAAATAAAACCCTCAAATTGACTAATAAGAAATGAACCTAAACTGACCTAAAACTGACAAAATTCAAAACTATCTGTAAAAATATTAAACCCAAAATACCCTTGAGTCTATCAAATTTGACAATGAATTGTTTTGCGCTACGCATCAGTTGGTCAATTATGTTATTTTGTGGGTTTTATTGACTCTTATGTTGGTTGTGCTTACTATAAGGAATGTGTGCTGCTTTAGGCCTTCTCTCTTGGTAATAATGATATCTGTGTGTATGCATCAACTAAGGCAACCCAATGCTACTAATTTGTTTCATGGGTTGGTGATATCAAAATTCAAAATCATGAAATGGTCCACTACCTGATGGTAGCTAAATCTTACCTGCACAATGAAATATGTTCCTTTAACTTGCAGTGACAGATCATCTGCCACATGGAAGCTGACATAGAAAATCCAGACCATCCATCTGATAAGGAATACTTGTGACTAACCACATGTATAGCGTCTAGTCCATGTCAGTTCCATACCCCACCATTGTGCTTATCCAATAATAATAATAGCCATTGAATTTTCTTCAACTTAATAATAATTTTCAAATAAGTAATGGTGAGAAAATGAATCTCTTTTTTCCATGTGGCAGTGGACGATTGGGAAAAACTTGCCACATGGAGAGGGAGGGGATGACATGGTGAAATACATGAAATCATGTTGGTCTTCCATCTCAGCGACCGTGTGTAACATGTATTAAGTTACTAACAGGATTCCAAGCTCTTTTGTGTGTGTGTGTGTGGTTGTGTGCGTGTGTCTAAAGACTCTAAATATCATACCTGGTTTCTAGTGCACAACATGAATGACTAATTCACACCTCTGTCCTATAATAAATAGAGTAAGGGATTGCCGCTGCACGTGACGAATATTATTTATTTGACTAATTGAGCAAAAAAAGAAAATCTGTTTGACTGTGATTAGTGTTGTATGATTTATAAAAGTTTGGCATATGCTATTTCAATTGAGTATCTAGTATATGTTGGTCATCATAATAAAAAATTGTGATAGTCATGAGGGGTCATCAATGGTTAATCAGTAACTAATGGACCTAGTGGACCTTTGTTAAGTATACTCTTGCTATCTCCTCACAATGTTTGAGAACTTCATCAGGTACTTCAGGAACTTGGTGATTTGAATGGCTTGGTTGATGTTCAAGTAAAGTCTCAATTGCAACTTGATTATCTTAGAACCTGAAATAAACTTTCCATCATAATCAAATGCTCTTTCAAATTTTTATCAAGTTGGTGATTTGTTATCAACTTGATTCTCTCACTCCCCCTTTTGTAAAAAAAAAAAAAATCCTTAGAAACCAAGTAAGACTTTCAAATCCTTAACTTATTGAATTTTTAACTGTTGAACTGGGTTGGGATTGGGTCTATGTTATCCATCCTCTCTTTTCCCTTTTCTCCTTTCAACTGTAAGTGAACACATCATTTGCTGACCTTTGCCAATTGTTTCGAGCCCTTCTACAGGGGTATGTGTGATGCAATACAATAGAGATGATACCAAGGTTGATGTAGAATGATTGCAAGAATAAAGTTAAAGAACCGAAATTTGAATTTTAAGCAAACTTTAACTAATCAAGATTTAATGGAAATAGAAGAAGAAACTTGATTAGAGGAGTTTATAAGAATTGAAACAAGAAATGACGGAAAAAGAGAAGAAATAAACCCAAAAGGGCAATTTTGTAATTTTCAGATAAAAACTTAAAATTACCAAAATACCCCTGTTCGTGTGTCAGAAAAATCTGAAAATTTTCAAGGTGATTCTGACCTCTATAAGGAATATGTGTACCAAATTTCAAGTAATTCCAACAAGTCTAGCTGTATAAAATTATATAAACTTTCAAATTGCAAAATCTTGAAATTCAAGAAACCAGAAAATTAGAAGTAGAAGATGGATCAAGAACTATATAAAATCAAAGAGAAATTTCAAGAAACTTGTATAGATGGCAAGTAGATTGATCAATGAGCAAAACCTTTAAAAAAAAAAACAAGAAAGAAGTGGGTCTTAGCAAAAGAGGATTCAAGAAAACCAGACAAATATATAAGAGAAGAAGAAAAAGAAGAAGAAGAGGGAAGATTTAAGGAAAGATACCTGGGAGGAAATCACCAACCTTGGAAATCACCAACTAAGGTTTCCATTGCTAGGCATCAAAGCTTGGAGAAGAAAGAAAGAATACCCACACTCATTTTTTTTTTGTTGGAACTCACACTTATTGATAGAGAGAACCCTTCAAATTCATAAACTTTTTTTTTTTTTTTTTTCAACTTTATAGTTAAAATTATGGGGAGGGGTTGCTTTTAAATAGGCTTATAATTTTAAACAATTAGAAACTTGCAAAAATTTGAAACTTTCTAAAATCTTAAACTTACTAACCAAATTTTCTAAAACATAAAACAAAAAACCTCACTTTCCTAGAAATTAAAACAATTAAAACTTAAAAAAAAAAAAAAAAAAAAACGCTATTCCTGTTTTTACTGACACCCCCTTAGTAATTTGGTCATAACTTTCCTAAATCACATCGGATTTGCTCAATTTTGGTCTCGTTAGAAAAGTAACTGAATATAACATATCCAATGACACCTAAATAAGCCAAAATGACAAGTTTTGCTCTTTTGAAAAAGTGGGTTAAACATTAAAAACGGGATTACTCTAAATAAAACAACCATCATTTTGGCACTATTGGCCTTATTACATGAACACATAAAATAAATGTTACCCCCTATAAGACCCTTACTAAATCACATAACATTGCATCTTTCATAAATCGTTCTATACGTGGACCCCACCAAGGCCAAGTGTGGGTTCCACCTTGCTCCCATGTCCTCATCAATGTGTTTGTCAAAGGATTTGAAGTAACTGATTCTTGGTAATGCCTCTAAAAGATCTTACATTTGGATCTTTTAGGTGAAGAAATTCATAAATTGAGTTAATACTATTCATTTTTGAATGCTCTGGCATTTTTTTTATGAATATCTTTGAATGCTCTAGCATAGGTAAGGACATGAGGTCCAATATACCTAGATGTATGCAGTCTTCCATTCAGGGTAATGGAGGAACAAGCATACACCTCCCAACACGGTATCCAATAAAAATTAAATGAATCATAGATGGCAATAATTTATCTTCTTGCAAACATGATAACTTAATGAAATAGGTGAACCAAATGTTGAACTGGAAAAGGGGCTAGTCCTGATGAATCTGGTTTGGCTGGCTGCTTGAACCAGGTACCACATTGATTTCATTGACATATAGATAAAAAAACAAGATTTTTAAGCAAGCCTGGTCTAATCCACCCTGATCAGTCCAGAAAACTCAAAACAGCTGGATTGCCCAAGCCAATCTGTTTTTATATGCAAAATTGGTCCCCTAAGTATCTTGACTTGTTGGGGGAGGGCAAGTCCCTACTCCCCAGGTGTACCGGTTATTTTGAGTTTATTACAAAGTTAGAGGAACAAAGTATCAAGGGAATACAACCCCCCTCAGAAGGAAAAAAGAAGAAAATTTGAAACACATAAAAAAGAAGTCCAAGACATTGTCATTCTAGATGTTCACAATAATACTCCAGACCTAGGTGTATCAAATTGTGGGAGTATAGTCAGTGCAAAACTGGATCAGAACCATCATGATGCCTTTTATTGTCTTGTGTGAAAAGCTTTGATATCTCTAGAGAGTGTATACATAAACACTCTACTCAGTTCCCCAACATTACATCATTTTTAACACCTCTTGAAGCTAAGTGGCTGAAATCCACCTTTTACCCTCCCACACAGACAATAAGGGATACATTGGTTACCTTAAATGCACTAATCATGTTTGTGGTCTTTTTTTTTTTTTTTTTTGTAGGTGTCAACACCATAATTTGGTCTTATAAGGACCCTATCCTTTCTTGGCTAAATCCTTGAATTCTTGGGTATAGAAAGTACACTGAGGAACTCAAAACGTTATTAGGGTCAGTTTCACAAAATTGGCCAAAAACCCTAAACCAATAATTGGTTTTGTAAAAATACATTTTTCTATAAAAGAAAAACTTTATCCAAACGTGAACCCAAGAATAATGCAATATTCCCAATAATCCTTTATTGAGGGATGGTTAAGGCAATATCCAAACACCCCATAGCATGAAAGAATATGTTGACATATTTTTTCCTTATGGTTTTCTCAAAGTACGCTTGAGCTACAATTCTAATTTTTCAAGAATAGATTCTCTTATTTACAATTATATCTAAAACCCAAATGACCAAAAAACCATTGTGGACTTACCTTATCTATTTAAGGATGATGCATGGGATGGGTGAGGAGGCTCCCATTTTTAGAAAAAAAAAACTAAAATTAGAATAGAGACACCCAAATTTGGTAGAAAGAATCCTAATGAAGAAAATTCAGTTAAGTTTAGTTAGCTTCTACTAAGTTTAAAGAATTGTCTATTATCTTTTAAATTTCTTTCTCTAAATTTAGGGGGAAAATCCTCATCTCAAGAGAATAAGAAGAGTAAGAGAAGAGGGGTAAGGGAAAAGATCAAGGGAGAAATGAACTAGTAAATCTCCATTGTAAGCATCTTTCCCTTCAATTAACTTATATAGAATTTTCCATGTTTAGGACATTTAGATCTTGAATTAATTAGGATTTATGGTTCTTAGATTAGTTAATGTATAGATCTACATGTTTTGATGAATGCTTGTTGTTTGATTGTCATATTGATGTAGACATGATTAAGAGGCTATTTTATGTGTCACTCCACAAGAGGACTAAGTTCAAGATGTGTGTAATGTGTGGATTAGTTAGGGTCTTTTAGGGGTGGGATAATCATGTAATAAGACATTTTATGCCAAGTTTTTTTTTGGTTATTTTTATTCCAAGGGTATTTTGTAATAAGGCATTGCTGCCAAGGGTAATTTAGTAATTTTAGCAAGTCAACAAGTCAAAGTGGGGCCCTTTTTGAATGCTGGTTGAAATTCTCTAGAAAACCTTAAATTTTGACAATTTAGTTTTTAGAAAGTCAATGTTTTAGCAGTTTTGAGTTTAGGAAAGTTATAGTTAGCACGTAAGCTCATAGTTTAGTACTTTCTAATTCGGTTTCTTACTATTTTTTTAAGTTTTTGAGCCTAAATAAAGGGAGACAATGAATTTATGAATTAGAGTTTGGTTTTGTTGGGTTTTAACCTTTCTTCTTCCTCCATTCCCATGATGTAGCCATGTGGATAAGCTAAGATTCATCCTTATGATTCTTCTTCTCTCTTTCTTCTTTAATTCTTTTAGTCTCTTCTTCTATCTCTTATCTTCTTCTTCTTCTTGATTCTCCTTTCTTTTTCTTCAACCTCTCTCTATGGTGCTGCTATCAAAATCATCAAAGGCTGAGTTGCTGAAACTCCAAAAATATGAGAAGCAATCTCTCTACAATCGGTTGGTATCCAAGTTATGCTTCCTTCTCCACTCGGCCCCCTATAAAGCAAGTAATTTAGACTTATTCTTTTAGGGTTTTCTTTCCCATCCTATCCCCTTTTAACCTCCCTCAACATCCTCTTAATTTCCCCTCTTTTTTTTTCTTTATATTTTCTATTCAATATATTACATTCTGTTTAGGCTATTACGTAATAAGAAACACTGTAAACTGATATTTTAAGCATTTTATATACTTTTATTTATCAGAATACAATGAAGATTTTGAATGGTGATCCCTTTTAACCCTCTCTAAATACCTATAAATTTTCATAAAATTATGACGCGTCAATAGGGGTATTTTGTCAATTTCACAGTTCTGCCAAAAAATTCTAGAAAACCTAATACAGTCTTTCTCTTCTACTTTTTCTCTCCTTTGTCTTGTCTAATTCCTTTCTAAATCTGTGTTCTTACCCGTCCTCCTTTAAATCTTCTCTAAAACTCAAGTGATTTGGGTGTCTATATAAGCTGCTCTTGGTTACTTTATTGTTGTTTTAGCTTCCGCATACATATATTTAGCCCACATAAATAGGATATTCAGCATGTAAACTTCTCTTGGTTATATCCTGCATCAAATTTGGTATTAGAGCCATGATACAACTGGTCCTTATACAGCTGTGTTCCTGTGGGTCATTGGTTAAATCATTGACTATGGTTGAGGTTAGAACTAAGTTTACTCTCTCATCTTGGAAGGTGATCAAAGTTCTGATCATTGTTTAGTACCTTGAAAATCAGATTTCTACAACTGTGATTGAGAAGATCCTACAGGATGATGAAGATCAACACTATTATATGTATTATGAAGAAGAGTTTGTTCTTCAATTTGAGCATGGAAGTTATAAAGATAGTACTGAGCTCAAGATTAGTCCATTGGAAGACCATTTGATCGTGTTTGGAAAGCTATGGATTGATTAAAGAATGTTGGCTACAACCAAGAGACATGTATCCTATAATTCTTCATATGTGGTGTATGCTATCAGATAAAAAACGAAAAGCCAGTCTTCACCATTGGATTCTAAACCCGAAATCAAGATTGAGCCAAAGACCAAAACTTTGCCAAGATGTAAGGAGATTCCTATTTGATTCAAAGACAGGAAGCAATCCAACTCCAAGAAGAGATCCAAGTCAAGGAAGCAGCCCAAGCAAATAGGCTCATACAAGACCTCAATCTTGCGTCCTTCACCACATTTATCGCCTCTATTGCAGACTCCGAAAAGATCTTTCACAAGGATCTGTGATAGAGATTGGATACTTTTAAATTCAATGACAAATTTCTTCCTATCCCGAGAAAGTGATATATATATATATATATATATGATTAAGAGGCTATTCTTCACAAGATGACCAAGTTCAAAATGTGTGTAATGTGTGGGTTATTTAGGGTATTTTAGGGGTGGGATAATCATGTAATATGACCTTTTGTGGAAAGGAGTTTTTTTGGCCCAAGGGTATTTTTGTAATAAGACATTGTTGCCAAGAGTAATTTAGTAATTTTAGTGAGTCAACAAGTCAAAGTGGGGCCCTCTTGGTGTGCTGGTC
>JAOXJP010225905.1:0-11588 GCA_025762735.1 Platanus orientalis | reverse complement strand
TATATCTGGCCCAGGTGTATTTCACACCTCTTTTGCACCTGGGCATTCGTACCTAATTTGAAGGGACTACGAGCTTGTCAGCCGACCAACATACCTTCATTTGAATGAAGGTTTGCTAATTGGCTCGGCTGGCCCAAAGCAGAATATCAGGCCCAAAGAATAGTTGGGCTGAGCCAACTTATTTGACTGGGCTGAATTTGAGTCCAATTTTTAGGTTTGACGATTTATTCGGGCCAAATTTGGCTAGGCTTACTTTCAGTCCGAGACCCAATCTGGCCTGGTTTGAAGTAAACAAATACCATTTTTATATGGATGCTCATACTGAAGGCCGATATTTTTATTTTATTTTTTTGGGTGTAACATCTCCCATATGCTTTAGAAACTTTTTGACAAATTAAATGAGTAATCATGTGTTATTTGGGGTTTTCTTTGCATTTTATATGTCATGAAAGTGAATATGAAAGAGAGGGAAGTGGATGGATTTGATTTGAAACCTCAAAGTTCAAAAATATTGAAAAGTTGCAGATTTCTATTGATTAGCACATTTTAGATTGATCCAGAATCTAGATCGATTCAAAACAATTGGATCGATCGAAGCTTGGATCAATCAGGAATTTTAGGGACATTGTCTGATTGATCGAGAGTCGTAGAGACAAAAATCACACATTGCTTGATAGATCCAACGCAAAGAATCATGAAATTTTCAGATTTTTGTTAAAAAAGTGAGTTGCTTATAATTTTGTGTGGGACCCACTTGTGAATGAGATAAAACCCTAGATTTGCAAATTAGAGACTTAAAAACAAAAGAAAAGAGAAAGGGAACAAAAAGGAGATGAGGGTAGGAAGAAAGGAGGAGAATCCCCAAATTTGGTAAAGGTAAGCTTTAGAACTTGAAGGGTTGGGGATTTTTTTAAAGATTTTGGGTTTTCATTTGAATGTTTATTGTAATTTGTTTGTTCTTAGTGTTTCACACCATTAAAATTTCAGAAAAAAGGGTTTAGAGGATTCTTTGTAGGTTAAGAATTTTTGGATCTATAAGAAGTGTTATAGTTTTCAAGAGAGTATGATTTCTGTGAAATTTGTGAAAGTAAATGATTATGCAAGATATGCACATGTTTTGTTCTTAGGATTTTAGAAATCATTGTTTACACTTATAATTTGTAAGTGGTGATTATATACGATATGCATATGTTTCCTTCATTAGGTTTTTTGAAATCCATGTTTGAAACCTATGATTTATGTTTAATTACAAGATTTTGTTGTATAAATATGTAGATTCAAACTATGTTGTAAATCTTTATCTTCCCTATTTAAAGATAAATTTTTCAGATAAGTCATTTTATTAATATTTGGGTTTTAAACCAAGTTTCTTAATAATTGATAGAATTGAAGCTTTTTAGCTTTTAAAAGATTCATGAATCAATTTTAAAGTCCATTAATGATATTTGAAGCATTTTCATTCCCAATGCTATGCTTCATACTTGCTTTTGAAATTGATAATATTTCCAAAATTCCTAATTCCTTATGTGCTTTGTAGAATGGTCAAGCATCTTATGTTTTGTGCTTAGAAAATATCTGTTATGTACCTTGAAATGTGATTATGTGATCCCCTGCTATCATGGGAATATATGACGGAATTCACTCACAAGAGTGTATGTAAGACAATGAAAAGTGGCATCACCATTAGGGATTGTATGATGTCCACTCACAGGAGCGTATGTGAGCTATAGTTATATGTATATAATTTGATAAAGAGAAATCAGATTTTTGTATATGTTCTGTTATGATTTGTAAATCATATATGTTCTGTTATGATTTGTGAACCATAAATGATGTTTATGAATTGTAAATCATATATGTCCTATTATGATTTGTGAATTGTATGTTTCGTTATGATTTAAGAATCATATATCTTCCATTTATGATTGTGAATTGTATATATTTTGTTATGAATTGTGGATTGTATATGTATTAGATTATATTCAAAGCTTGCATGAGTTGTATTTTGAATGGAAACTTCTTGTTGGAGTGGTATGATGCAAGTTGAAGGCAAAAGGAACCAAAAAATTGAGTTCCAGCAATACTGGATTGATCCGGTCAATTGGCAGATCGATTCGGGGAAAATAGTCATGCATACAAACAGGCATTAGAAAAGTGTCAGATCGATCCAACTGACTAATAGATCAATTCAATGGCGACTAAGAGAAATTTAGAAAGTTCCATGAAGCATTGGGAAACCCTAGTTTAATGGGGGATTAACTTGTTTGATGTATATAAGGTTTTTAAGGTTTTCTAGGGTTATGGTAAGGTTAAGAAAGTGTGAGAAACTGTGGTTTGTGAGAGATTAAGAGAGAACTCTTGTAATCTTCCCCAAATAGTGAAGCTTTCTTTGCGGTTTCATGGTTTTTTCCTAACTTTGGGTTTTCCATGTAAGTCCTATGTTCTTGTGGTTTGATTGTTTTGTTTTGATTATTATTTCTTTTTCTTGTTTGGTTTGATAAGTAGGCTTTTGGTGATTAAATCCCCAACAATTGGTATTAGAGTTGAGGTTTTGAAAAGATGGTTTAAACAAGCTAAAGAAGTTAGAGATTTCATTTTGAGTGGGAGCAATGGCAGCACAGGCGGATGAATCCATAAAGTTTGGGATTGAAAAGTTTAACAATACAAACTTTACACTATGGAAGATGCAGATAGTAAGATTTATTGTACTAGATAATCTTTATTAACCTCTTAAAGGGAAAGCGAAGAAACCTGAGGTGATGTCAGAAGCGAATTGAAAGTGCTCGACATGAAGACCCTATGTACGATTAAACTCTCTTTATCATCATCAGTTATTTTCAATACTTCCGAAGAGAAAACCATTGAAGGTCTCATGGCGGCCTTTACGTAGATGTATAAGAAACCATTTGCATCAAATTAGGTATTTTTAGTGAAGATGTTGTTTTACATGAAGATGACTATAGGAAGGACTATTGCAGAACATCTGAATGAGTTCAACACAGTCATAAGTCATGAAGTTAGAGCCTTGTTGATCCTACCCTCTTTACTAAAGAGTTGGGATGGCCTTGTTATGATGTTGAGCAATTGCCCAGGTTCAGACCCCCTAAAGTTCAATAATGTAGTGAGTATATTACTTGGTGAAGAATGCCGCAAAAAGTCAACAATAGAAACATCATCAAGTGGGAGTGCACTAAATATAGAAGGAAGATGAAGAACTACTGAAAGAGGGAAAGATCCTGGGAAGTCAAAATATAGGAAAAATCTAAATCAGCAAAGCTACATGTGGATTGCTGGAATTGTCCGAAGAAATGACACCTCAAGAAGGACTATTGAACATAAAAGAAAAAGACGAAACAAGGGAGTAACAAGGAGAAGGAAGCTTCCGCAAATATTGCAGGTGATATTGTTGAAGATGCTTTGATTCTTACATTAGATGAAAAGTTGGAGTCATGGGTGCTAGATTCTAGTGCGTCATTTCATGCCACAGTAAATAAAGAATGTCTAAAGAATTATGTGCAAGGAGATTATGAAAAAGTCTATCTTGGAGACAATAAGGCTTGAAACATAATTGGTAAAAGAGATATTCGGTTGAACCTACTTAATGGAGGTATAGGGTTGTTGAATGGTGTGAGACATATACAAAGTTTAAAGATAAATTTAATTTTCATTGGTTAGCTTGCACGTTCAGGACACAACTACTTTCATAGGAGACATATAGAAAATAACCAAAGGTGCCTTGATGATAGCTTGGGAAAAGAAGGAAGGTACACTCTATCTAACCAGAAAGCAATGTTTCATTGATGTAGCCGAAATGGAGTCAACTTAGATAAATGGCATTGTAGTCTTGGGCACATAAGTGTGAAAGGAATGAATATTATGCACAACAAAGGTAAGCTTCCGGGTTTAAAGGTTCTAGATTTGGAATTTTGTGAAGAATGCGTTTTAAAAAAACAAAACCAAGTCATCTTTTCTAAAGTAGGAAGAACGCTAAAGCTTAAAAAATGAGAACTGGTCCATACTGATATATGGTGACCAACTCAGTGGAGAGCCTTGGTTGAGAATGAAACAAGATTGATGCTTAAGTATTTAAGGTATGACAATAGAGGGGAATACTGTAGCAAAGAGTTTGAAACTTTTTGTACTTTGAATGAGATCAAAAGGGAGAAAACACTACCATGTACACCATAGTAGAATGGTGTGGCTGAGTGGATGAATAGAACGATTGTAAAGCGAGCCAGAAGCATGAGGTTGCATGCATGATTGCCCAAATAATTTTGGGTAGATGCAGTTAGTACAATCATATACTTGATAAATAGAGGACTTTCAGTACCATTAAATGGTAGATTGCCTAAAGAAGCATGAATGAGAATAGAAGTAAACCTTTTACATCTCAAAGTGTTTGGTTGTATTTCTTATGTTCATGTTGATGTTGATCAGAGAAACAAGTTGATTGCAAAGTCAAATAAGTGCATTTTTATTGGGTACCATTCTTATGAGTTTGAGTATCAGTTTTGGGATAGTGAAAACTGAAAAGTCATTAGAAGTAAAGATGTAGTATTCAATGAAAAGATAATATATAAAGAAAAGTCAGAAGAGCATTAAGGCAAGAAAGGGTTTGTCGAACTTGAGGATGTTTTTAAGGGTGAAGTATCATAAGAAGAAAACAATGAGATGCCAAAAGAAAACTAGTAAATAGAGTCTCAGACACCTACTTCAGAATTAAGAAGGTCTTCAAGAACACTTAAGCCAACTCAAAGATTCTTACATTTATTGTTAATAGATGGAGGTGAACCGGAATGCTATGATGTAACATTGAAGGTTGATGCAAGAACTAAATGGGAGCATGCTATGGATGAGGAGATAAAGTCCTTGATTACAAACTAGACATGTTACTTAGTTCAACTTTCTATAGGAAAGAAGACACTAGACAACAAATGGATGTACAAGTTGAAAGAAAAACATGATAAAAACAAAAAATACAAGGCTAGGCTAGTTGTGAATGGGTATCAACAAATGAAATGTGTTGACTACTCTGAACTATTTTCTTCAGTTGTGAAGATGACCATCATTACAGTGGTGCTAAGCATTGTGACAATGGAAGATCTTAAGAGCAGTTAGATGTGAAGACAACTTTTCTCCATGGTGACTTGGAAGAAGACATCTACATGCATTAATTACAAAGATATGAAATAAAAAGTAAGGAATAAATGGTGTGCAAGCCCCAAGGCAATGACACCTCAAGTTCGATAGGTTCATGTCATGGAATGGATATGGAAGATGCCATATGGATCATTGTTGTTATCACAAAACCTTTGATGACAGGTACATTATTTTACTTTTATACATGAATGATATGCTTGTGGTAGATTCAAGCATACATGAGATAAACAACTTGAAGAAGTAGTTGTCAAAAGAGTTTGAGATGAAGGATTTAAGAACAATTAAATAGATTCTTGGAATGAGAATTACAAAAGATAGGAAAAACCATGAGTTGAGGTTGTTTCAAGTAAATATATGTTGAAAAAGTGCTTAGCATATTCAACACGCATGATGTGAATCCAGTTAATACTCCACTGGTTAATCATTTCAGACTCTCAAAGGAAAATTCTCTTAAGACTAAAAATGAGAAAAATTATATGTTTAGGGTTTTATATGCTTTAGCGGTGAATAGCTTGATGTATGTCATGATCAGTACAAGATCAAATATAGCTCAAGTAGTAGGAGTCGTGAGCAGATTCATGAGAAAACTTAAAATGATGCATTGGGAAACAGTTAAGTGGGTCTTGAGATACTTGAGAAGGACCATTAACATAACTTTGAGTTTTGGAAGGAAGAAAGTAAAACTATAAGGTTATGTAGACTTGGGCTTGTCAAGAGATAAAGACAAGAAAAGTACAATGGGGTGTGCATTTACTTTAGGGGACACAACAGTTAGTTGGGTGTTTCAACTATTGAAGATAGTTGTGCCCTCTTCAACAAAAGTTGAATACATTGCATCGACGTAGGCTAGCAAATAATTGATTTGGTTAAAAAATCTGATGGAAGAGTTGGTGAAGAAGCAGGAGAACATGTTTTTTAGTGACAACCAAAGTGTTATTCATCTTGTAAGAAACTTAGTTGTTCATGCCAAAACAGAGCACATTGATAGAAAATATCATTTCATAAGATCTCTCCTAGAAGAACAAGTGTTAAGGTTGGAGAAGATTCATACAGATGATAATCCGGTAGACATGCTTACCAAGGTAGTGATAGTTTAGAAACTAAAACTTTGTAAAGTTTCAATTGGTCTTCATGAATAGAGATGAAGATGTACCCATAAGAGATTCACAGAGAAGAAAAAGGTCTCATCATAGGTACAAAAGTTAGACAATGGAAAAAAGAGCATTAACCTCCAAGTGGAAGATTGTTGGAGTGGAGTTTGATGCAAGCTAAAGGCAAAAGGAACCAAGAAATCGAGTTCCAACAGTGTCGGATCGATCTAATCAACTAGTAGAATGATCCAGGTAGGTTTAGGAAAAATAGACATGCAGATAGACATGCACCAAAAAGGTGCTGGTTAATCCAACTAGCCAGCGGATTGATCCGAGACACTTGGATCAATCCGATTATTTTGTGGATTGATTCAACGACGATGAGAGAAATTTAGAAAGTGTCTGTGAAGCATCGGGGAAACCCTGGTTTTGTGGGGGGACCAACTTGTTTAATGTATATAAAGTCTCTAAGGTTGTCTAGTGTTATGATAAGGTTAAGAAAGCAAAATGAACTGTGGTTTGTGAGAGATTGAGAGGAACCCCTTATAATCTTTGCAAAATAGTGAAGTTTTCTCTGTGGTTCCGTGGTTTTTCCTAACTTGGGGTTTTCCACATAAATCCCGTGTTCATGTGGTTTGATTGTTTTGTTTTGATTATTATTGTTTCTTCTTGTTTTGTTTGATTGGTATTATTTTAGCGAATAATCCCTAAACACTTTTATGATATTTTGATATCTCAAACATTCGTGTTGTGTTCAGCTTGACTTGTTTCTATTGTATATTTTGTATAATTACTTATGAGCCTGTCGAGCTCATCCATCCATTGATAAATTTTTCAAATTGAAGTACTAGTGAAGAACAGCCGCCTTAGAGTTTTGAGTGTAACTTGATGATAGAGCTTGGAGAGAGGGATTGATTTATGTTTTTCATAAGTAGAGTGTTTAGAAACTTTGGATGTTCTTTTGAGTTTAATTGAGATTGTGACATTGTGGAGATTTTAATACATGAATATTTTCATGGGTTGTTATAGATTTAATTTCAAGAGTTTGCTTTGATGGGAGATTTTAATTAGGAGCTATTAAGTTGGATGCTTAGAAATTTTGAATGGCATCTAATTATATAATTTCACTACAAATTGTATGGAAATTTATATTAATTCTGTTACAGGGTATTCACGGTATTAATATCTGAGTTGGGTTGCAAGTTGCTCCTAGAGTGATTTGGGTCGTGACATTGGTTTATTATTTTTAGGAAATTTACCATCATCAAATAGCTCACTTGTCATTTGATCATAAACGCCCATGCAATATGCTTTTAGGGGCAGTTATGAGGCTAAAATTATAAGAGTTTCAGTTAGGGCAGCCCAAACTTGGCCTGAAGACTTGTTTTAAAACTGGCTGAGTTCAGAGTGACTAACTGGCTGACTACCTCGGGCTGAGTTTGGGCATAGGTCAAAAATTTCAGGCTGACTTTGGCCCGCCGTAGCCTGGCCTGATTGACAGCCAAGGTAGGACACAATTATCTGTCAAAAGTTCTCTGTTATGATACATGCTATGCAGCTGTGTGCGTAAAATACACAAAAGTGATTTCTTCGTTCTTGGTTAATCATGGGTCTAGACAAACCTTGATGCTGGCGATTGACAAATATATGGCTGCCATAGATATGATGATGCCATTATATCTGAGCATCTAGCTAGTCAGTTATTATTTTTTAGCTAATCTAAGCACCATTCAAATATGGGCTCGGATCCTCTCCTGCGTTGCAGATATTGTGATGATCTGCGATCCACATGTATTGCCAAAAGAAAAAACAAGAAAAGGATTTTCTCCTGCTCGCAAGTCTTGTAATGCAGGATAGGATTCGAACTCCTATTTGAATTGTCATGGGCCCAGTCTGGGTCAGCCCCGAAATTCGGCCTACTAATGTCAGGCCCAAGCTAGGTCCAATGGGACCTAGGCCTGAGTTTAAGCCCATTATTTAAGTTTGGGTCATGCTCGGGCTGGCCATGGCCCAACTCAACGGCCGAGGTTGAAGGCCTTATAGATTTGATAAATTGGGTATTTGTTTAAAGTTTAGTTTTTTTATGCAGAGAAAATGGGCGTTTGGTGGGCCTGATGCCCATAGATTTAAGTAGGGCCATGCTCAAGCCTTATAACTTGTGCTTTTCCAGGCCTGGGCCAAGCCAAAGCAACTAATATGAAACCTTGGCCCCTATTTTGGGCCTATCAAGGCCCAGCCCGGTCTGGTTCTTGCACATCCCTACTTCTCTAATGTGAAAAATAATATCACTTTAATATAGAATAACAAATTATCAAAAAATAACCTTTTATCATAAATAATGTTATATTTTCTAACATAAAAGACAAATAGTGGAATGGGAATATGCTTAACTTGACGGACCTCTGAGTTAAATCGGGATTGAAATCATTGGTATAATGCATCAAAGCACATCTAGAACCAATAGTGGCATCTCGTTCTTGCTGACATGTATTCCAGGTTTTAAGGTTTGATTCCCCTTGTCTTCTCTAGTTTATATTTAACCCTCTTGTCCTTGATCGATGGATAAATCCGTTTCAGATCATGACTAGTAGTAAAGTACAAACCTCGAATGGCCGACCACCTGGGCATCACTCCATTGTCCTCATAATGGAGATCCGAGTCAAGCCACCCGAGTTCTACAGGCTGCACGCCCGTCCATTAAACCATGAAGAACGCCATGCAAACTACGAAGCGGGTTGCACCAGCAGGTGAACAAAATAGAAACACAGCTCCTCTTACCACTCTTATCTTAGCCGAAATCTGAAACCATGGTCAGGATCGCCATAAGTATCACTACCGTCCTTCCTAGGAAGGAAACTGTTGTGATGTTGTCTCGAATTCAACTTGAAAGTAGCTTGAAATGCAAATCTGGAGTGCGATTTTGAGGGGAAGGGGGGTGGACATGTTCTCCCAATTTGTATACTCCCCCCCTGCTTACACACAAAGGCTAGGTTGTACAGGGTGAAGATGGTTCAGAGAGAAAAAAAAAAAAGCTTAACGTGCCAGCCTTTGTGTCTGAGGAGAATAGGGGAGTATACAAATTTAAGAGTAGAACATTTGCTTTGAGGTTCAATTTTAACCAGTGTTTCTTGGGATTGGCACCCCTATTCATTATTGGTTTTGGGGGAACTCTACTTTGTAATTTTTGTTATATTGAAAGCTTTTGATCCTTTTACCTGTGGATGGCAGGGAATCTTGCACAATCATGAAATCTTGTGTTATGTGATTGTTTATTTTGCGTTTCTGTTTTATTAGGGTTTAGGTTTCAAAGTTGCCGTTAACCCAAATCTGATTCGTTTTACCATAACACGAAGCTTATCCGGCGACAACCAGTCGCATCAAATCTCTGTTGATATTTAACACTTCTTGCATGGAATATTCCCGTTGTCAGCTCAGAAGTTTGACAAACCCAAGTCATCACGCATGAAATGGTTTCTTTTAGTACAGCCCCATCAAATCGAAACAATCTTTCAAATCGTTTGCAGTTCTGCGTATCTATCCATAATCACCAAGAGGTAGCTCCTTCCAAGCCATATCTTGCATTGGATTCTCGACTCTGGGTCAACAAATCACATGATACACGAACTTTCCCATCCGTAACAATCGTTTGGCTGGCAAGGGTTGGGCCTCGTGTTTGTTGGAAATGGTATTCTCTCAATTTGTAAATCTTTTCTTCTTCGCTTCATCTGTAGTTTCAATGGAAAATGTGCTTCTGAATATCACGCCGTGGGAAACCCATAACTCGGATTCAAAATTGGGTGGGTCCTTACAAGTTTGCGAATTTAAACCATTAGTTTTGATGTGAAATCTCAATTGTTGTACCACCTTTTGAAAGAGAAGAACAAACAAGCAAATGAAGTAGACAAACAAGAGAGAATAAATTGTCCAAGAATCTTGCAAACCTCGGGTTGTCCACTCGGGTCTAACTGGCTCAAGCCAGTCCCGCTTCTAACGGCTGTGATGATGAGGCCCACGTGGCTGTACAAAAAAAACTGCACCCTCTGTTTTCATGTCATTTGGGAAGAAACTTGAAACTAAGCCTTGGTTTTATTTTGCTTCTTTCAATTTGCATTGAATGAAAATTAGTCCAAAATATTTTGTTACACATTGGTGGGTATAAAACCCTGAGTTGGCCAGCCCTTCCCCGACTAGGTCCAACTGAAGACACAACACCTAGAGAGAAACTGGTCATGAAACACATCTGAAACTAGAAACTGCCATAGGTAAGACAAACACAGAGACAATTTAGGGATATCCCGAGACGTAAGCACTCGACCTTGGAAGCAGTGCCTTAGACACCAGAAACAATCCCAAGAATAAGGATGTAACTGTAGAACGAGGATCCTGACTGGATCAAAACCCGAGAATCCCACCTCTGAATATCGCCAAAGCAAGAATTGCAGGTTTGAATATATGGAATGCCACGAGCTACAAGCACTAAAAAAACCAGGCTCATACTTAGAAAAAGGTAAGTACTAATTATTGACTAAAATCCCCTTCCTTTGTTTGATTCATCGCTAACTTGATTGTCGGAGAACCGCCAACAGGCATCCGGCTAGAGCTTCCCTTACACTTTTTTCACTTGTAGGGATATTAGACCACGGACCATCATGTGATCATCTGAAGACGTTCGGGTTAGTAGGATCCAAACGTCATCAGTTGAAGCCATCTATGGGAAGCAAGGATGACATGGCTCCTTCAGACTAAGGGTGCATGGTGGAGACCAGATCTATGGAAGCTGGGAAGAATAACCACCGCAACACTATGGTAAACAACGACCAACAGGATTAGCTGGAGGGGGAGGTTGACGGATCTAGCCTTGAGTAGCGGGTCTAGGACCTTACAAAAACTATGCAGGATATCACCCGTCAGAATTAGTAGATCCTTCAAGGGCTCTTCACCCAGGATGAGCACAAAACCCACGAGGGGTGTCAAAGTGAGGCCCGAATCCCGTTTGAAAATCTGCGCGAAAAAAGGATGGAACAGACCGAAGGCATTGAATCGGAAAGGCTTACGGGCACTAAACCTAGCCTCCGAAGCCAGGAGGACAGTAGGGGTCCCAACGGCCACCTGTTGAGGGAACAGTTGGAGGAGGTCCAAGAACAGTTGAGAAATGTCATGCAGGCGGTGAAGGGGAATGGGTCTGCCACCATGGAGGATCTGGTCCAAAGAACTGAATTACCTTTTTTGGGACAGGTAATCACTACAACAAAAAACACCTTTTGAAGCATTTGAAAAATGCTCCCTATAGTTATAAAGAGCGTTTTACAAACGCCATTTTAACGTGCGTCGCAAAAA
>JAOXJP010225904.1:0-11588 GCA_025762735.1 Platanus orientalis | reverse complement strand
CTTTTTTATGAATCTTATTCTTATCTTTGGACTTTTATTCATAAAACATGTTAAAAATTATAATTTTTTGGACTAGAGATAAGGTAGATAGGCTCTAACTAACATAATAAAGTTTTTAAAATTTTTCCGGATTTTTTTGATTTTTTTTTAGGGCGATCCGGCTGCTGGCCGATCCGCAGTGGATCGGCCGATCCTTGACTGGATCGCCCGATCTATGATTGGATCGGATCGGGATCGCCCGGGTCCGATCCCGAGTTTTTGATCTATGCTCTCTACTACTCTTGCTTAACACATATTTGATATTATATTTGAGTAGCCACATTGAAACACACACACATATTTGAGTTAACATAAAAGGGATAAATTAATTGAGAAATCCTATTCACCCCCTCTAAAATTACTTTAGAGCTATTTCAAGATCTCTTTGATGGCTTTAATAACACCATCACTGCTATCCATCTTTCCACGTTTGCTCATAACCATTTATCAGTTTAAATTACGGTTTCCTACTTGTTGACTGATCCAAATCGTGGGCTTCCCACTTTGTTGATTGGTCTGAACCGTGGGTTCCCCACTCACTGATTGGTTTGCCCATTACTTGTACTTGTGGGACAGTTGTCAAGCACTGCTACACTTTAATCTCTTCATCTCCTGTCTGACGTGTTATACTCAGTAACCACCTGCTAAATCATTACTAGTGGATTTTAAAATATAGTCTAACATATTGGTTGAGGTAGTAGAGCCCACCAATCCACTATAGCATCATCTATCATCGTCCCCTAATGAACATGGACCCGTTAATTTGTATATTGTCCTGCCCATCTCACCATCTTTCGCACCATGGTCAATCAACTTCCAACCGAACAATATTAAATCTTAGTGCAATTGCAATTGCACTTGGGTCTCTTGAAACGAACATTGTTGGAGGCCATTGGTCTTTAAAACGAAATGAAATTTGATGGATCCTTATTCAATGAACATTTTCCCTTGTTATTAAACCATGTAACAATCAATTTGTGCTTACAGCTTTAACATTTAATCAGTAGGATATTTGCCCACTTGATTTAAAAAATGTTTTCTTTTTTTCCTTTCTTTTTTGCACAAACTGATCTATACAAACCCATTTACATGAAGCAGCCACCATTGTTTAGGATAGAAGGATAGGTCAGGATGGGCAGGTAGAGGTCCATGCCAATTAGTTTGAAGCCTACTTTTTAAAACTAGGTCGAGTTTCTGCTCGGCAAAACCCATACAGCCCATGGGTTGAGTTCTGGTTGAATTCAAGCTGGCCTAAACTTAATAGGTGAGCTCAGACTGAGTTTGAGTCTAGTTGATACTAATTTCAATCTGAATTTTGGTGTAGTTAGGGTTGGGTTATGTTTTAAAGATATTGTAGTTTAAGACAGAGTGGGATGGGCTTCTTGATGGGCCAAAGCTTGATCAAATTCAACCTATATATTATTTTGGCTCTGAAAGTTGTGTCAAACTCAGGATAAAGTGAAGTTAAATTGGTTCGGACGTCCTAAATTTTGGGCCAACAGATCAGCCTTTTGGTTGCATCCTTACCAAGGTTTCACCATTCCCAACATGCATCAAACAATGAAAAATTTGGTACCAACCCCTCTATTGTCTCAAAAAGTCTCCTCAGGCCAAGTTTAATGGATTTAGTGGATATCGACTCACCCTTTTTTGAAAAAGAAAAAGAAAAACTGATTCTTCTTTATTTGTCTTTCTTATCATAGATTTCTTATTTTTTTATGTTGGATTTTAAATAGAATTATCTTATGAAACAAATTATGATGGTTTAAGGTAGATAGCTATTTTATTTTAATGAAGAATGAAAAAAATAGTATTCTATTAATATTTATAATATTATTTAAAATTTATTTTTATGTCTGGTAAGAAGGTGATTATGATTAACAAGAGCATTGCTTGAAAATATTGCATAAAAAATACAGCTAATACATTTACTATTTTGCTAAAATTTTAAAGATAGCAATTAAGTTAAATGTTGGTTTAATTCATCTTTATATTATGAGACGAGTAAATTTAGCTGAATGATAAATTTATTATTTAGTTTCAAATATGAAACTGTATTATCATAATTTACATATCCTGTCACATAAGAGTTAGCTTATGAATTATGACCAAAAAAAAAAAATATTGTGTTCAAAACTTTGAAGCCAACATTTAATAAAACCTTGATGAAATAGAAATTTAATATTTTATGTGTTGCAACTATTGAAATTTTTCACTTGATCCAAATACATTGAGTTAATAGTGATGTCAGTTCATAGCCTGACTAGATAGATAAAAAAAAAAATGAATGAGAGTGTGCAGAGATACATAATTTTCAAGTGTTATAATCTTTTTATTTTGATTGGTTATTCTCATTTATGAATTTTTATTATCCTAGAAAAATGAGAATAATTGTTTAAATCATGTATCTTAAGTTTTCAATCTTAAGAAATTCAATTATTGTTATGAGTAAATATATATCTTATGAAATTATGTTATCTTGAGATTAAACAAATTAACTTAATTTGAGAATTGAAAATATAAAAATTCTTGAGAATTAAATAGTTCTATGAAATGTAGGGGTTTTATTTTATGGGAAAAAATCTATAATGAGTATGTATGTTAGATCCATGTGTTGCCTACAATTCAATGTTAAGAGATTTTTAAGGGCTCTCGAGATAGAAAGGTTTAAAAAAAATGGTTTTGGAGAAATTCTCTAATACTTGCATAGCTGAAAATAAATGTTAAAAAAACTGAAAGATAAGCTTGTCAAAATGGAATGTTTATTTGGGCAGATGTGTTTATAGTTTTGGTACAATTGAGATTTTATTTTACAATGAAAAAGATAAAATTGTTGATATATAAGATACCAACCAAATATGTAGGAACAGAAATATTATTGTCCTCCTACAAACAAGTAGAGGAATGAGAGTGGACTTACATTAAAAAAAAAAAAAAAAAAAAACTCTTATGTGATTTACAAAAGATAGGTCATATAGGAAAAATCTTTTTATCACATATATTTTCATGGGAAACCTGTTGTGAATATATTATTCATTAAGAAAATGAATGAAGTTATGATTGAGTTTGATAAACACATCCTAACAAACATGAGATTTTATGAATTCTATTCGAATGGTTATTGTTTTGAAATGTCACTTGTATTGAATGAAATTATTATTTTAAATTGTTCATAGATAAAATTATAGCATATTAAGCTTATATTTGAAAGTTGATAGCTTATTATTTACCTAAACAAAATAAAATGAGAAAAAAATTATGAACTCCTCAATAAATGATAAATAAACTCAGGGTATACTTCAAGTTGTGGGAGAAGATAATATCTGTTATGCATGGAATAAATTTTACATATGAGCACATCTGTCTATTATACATATATAGTACAAAATTTTATAAATAAGATCATATTTCTATCATGCATAGAACAAAATTTTGACAAATGAGAGTATATTATCCTCTTATGAATACTAATATGACCCTAAAAGAAAAGGGGTTAAGGTCGGCTAATGAAATGATGGGAGATAAGCTTCATTGTCAAGAAGAAAACAACCCTAATCACCAGTTAAGGCCTTTAAATTTTGATATTTTAAATAGTGGGGGTATCAGATTAATGTAAACTTACCGGATTAATAAAAGAATGAGAAGATAAATATATATGTTGTTAATTGTGTTTTGTTGTTATAAGTAAATTCAATAGGTATATACAAAACTTGAAAAAAAAATTGAACTTGTAGAAATAATTATATGAGTCTACATTTCTTTTCTATGTTATCCTATTGTTTTGAAAAAAAAATACAACGATGTTACTAAGTATCCAATTCAGATGAATCGGAGTCCACCAATAAATTTATTTTACTTAGAGGTGGAGTTTTATTTATCTCTTTGCGAAAGGTAGGATAAAGATCTTAATAGCTTCAAGATATATATACCTGTATTGAAAAAAAAAAACTTCAATTTTTATACATAATCACAATTGCTATAGCTTGAGCTGATGATAAAAGTAAACACACTTGTTTAAAAACAATGTGGTTAGACAATTAGTGATTAATGGAATTTAATGTGTTAGAGATGATCAACTTGGTAAATCCTCTGACAAAACCAGTAGCAAAGAAGTTAGTTTTTGAGTCATCAAGGGGGATGGGATTTAGCCCACCAGATAGACAACCAGTTATAGTAACCCAACCTATGTGACTGGAGATCCCAGGGAATAGGTTCAATGGGTAAGAACAAGTCATTGCGGAGTCTGTAGGAAGCACTATCACCTGTGCTCCATATCTATGGTGATGGTAGTGTTAATTGCAACACATATGAGGATGAGTTATATAACTCCTAATGAGTCTATATCCTTTATAGGTGGTGTGTTTCAGTTGCAATGCACACTTGATAGACTCACCTCTGTGAGTGTGGAAGTGAGGTCGCTTCCCATGAAAACTTGGGCTAAGTTCTCTAGGGCACTCATGCGAATCCAGGTAGTGTGTAGGGTTAAAAGGCACCAAACTGAGAACTTTTCTACGGTCTAGGGTTAAGGTCTTGATGTCATGTATGATAGGTTTACATAAAAGAGTTTTGGTCCAAGTACTTCATTACACCAAAATTCTGTAGACTTTGTCTTAATTGTCCTAAGTGTTGATTTAAGTCCAAAAGACATAAGCACCAAAGAACCTTGACCCTTTGCTTGAGTCTCGACGATGCTTTATTGAATTCGAATTATCTGGGGGATTGTTGTATTTTTATTTAAATACATATTAATTCTGATTCAATAAAATAATAATAATTGTAAAAATAAAATTTATTAATCATAATATAAAAAATATTAAATTAATTTATATTATTATATGTTAATTATTGATTGAGAATATTTTCTTAGTCTTGAACATGCCTTAAGGGCATGTTTCCTAATTATTTGATTTGATTTTCTAATTAATGGGAAAAAACCATTTTCTACAATTAAAAAAATGAAGTAATTGTTTTGCCGGTTTTTTACTGTTAAAGACGTATAAAATTTCTAACCATTATTTGACCATTAGAGACAAATAAATGGGTTGGCCGTTTATGACTATTGGGAAACAAATAATCGGCCATAAATAGGCTCTAACAATTATATGGGTCAATTTTATAAATACACAAGAGAATATGTGTACTCTACACAAGTGGAAAAATCATATTGTTACTTTTACATTATATTCACTATTTGAAATTCATCTGAAAAATAAGCACTGCAGAAAGTTCATCATACTTTCGTTATTTTGTGCGAGATAACAGGGACATTACTTGAGACCATTGAATCCTGGAGCTTGACTGTCTGCAACCCTTTCGCACTGAGGAAGAGATCCAAAAGGGGACGTGAAATAAGGTTTAAGGACAGTGTCCTAGACACGCCTCGGTCAACACTTCATGGGTACCATTGTCCTATTTTATTTTAAAAAATCTGTGAGAAGTTTCATACAAGTATTGTTGTAATCCATTTTGTATTTGTGTTATTTTTTATCTACGTGAGATATTATTTTTCTAACAATATGTTAGTCTCGAGGGATCCAATGTCCTATGATTTCAAAGTGTTCAAAGTTCGATGTTCAAAGTATTTGGAATCCACATGGTTTATCATGTTCGGATGTTCAATATTTGAAGTTCAAAGTTTTAAAGTGTTCTGAACTCGATATTCAAAGTGTTCGGAGTCCAAAAGGTTCGATATTCGAAGGAGTTGAAGGTTCAGTATTCAAAAGATCAAAAGGACACACTTAGCTCAATGTCAAGGCTCACATGATAAAAAGGCTCAAAGGCCAAAAGGGTTTACATCAATAAATTTGAAGGTCTACATAGTTTCACATATCTTTGAGTGTTCGCATACAGCCCTACAAGTGGGGCTCAATATCTAAAGGTTCAATGTAAAGTATTTGTATGCTCTAGTCAACCCCAAGGGTAGGGTTGATGTCCTTGTTATAACTCTAAGGAAGAGGGTTGATGTCCTTGTTATAACCCCAAGTAGGAGGGTCGATGTTCTTATTATACCCTAAGGAGAAGGGCCGATATCCATGAGCCAAAGAGCATGTCCGAAGTACTTTTCGACTTTCATAGTGTGCAGATTTCATAAGGGTCAATGTTCGAATGAGTTCAAAGTTCAACGTCTAGAAAGGTTCAATGTTCGATGTCCAAAGATTCAATATAAAGAATTCGTATGCTCTCGTCAACTCCACGGGTAGGGCCGATGTCCTTATTATAACCCCAAGGAGGAAGGCCGATATCTATGAACCAAAGAACATGTCCGAAGTGCATTCTCACACTTAGCCTTATGAGTAAGCCCAAAGTGGATTAAATGTTCAAAGTCTAAAAAGAGGTTCTCATGAATAAGTCCAAAGGTCCACATGGTTTCAATAATCGGAATGTTTCTATAATGTGTAAAGCAATCGTAAGCATCACATTTCAATAAATCAATCATTTCAAGGCACATGGTTCACTTAGATTCAATGTTAGTGTACAATTCGATATTTATAAATTCAAAGTCATAATGATTCACTAAGATGTCTCATAGAGGCAATGATTCAAACATGTAATGGGATTTGAAGGTTCACATAATTAGATATGAGGCATAGAGTTCAATAGAATCAATGATTTTCAATATATTTCCACAGAAAATTCACATGTATTCCAATGAATCAAATTATATAGATCAGCCAATATCACTTCTAGTGTCCCAAACAAAAGGCAATGCAAGATTTCCTTTCAAATTGATCATAAATAAAATAGATCTTGAAGGATTCACAACTTCACTTAGATTTTCAAAGATTCGCATGAGGAAAATTCAAATTTCATATGTTCTAAAGTATTCAATGAAGGACATCAGTCCACATAATGTATAAGATCAATAATATTTCACAAAATAGGTGTAGATCTAAAGAGCAAACAAGAATCACTGGTCCAAAGCATAGATCTACAGAATTTTTGAAGGTTCCAATGAGAAAAGAGTCATTTCTAACATGTTTCAAAGGATTAAATTTAAAAAATTCCAACAATCTCAGAGAACTACATGGATAACATCATATAATTATAAAACAAAAGAGGAATTCACCTCAAACCACCCATAGAAAGCAAGATCTACTTCTTGGAGAGGCTTAGATTCAAATAATCACAAGGTTCAATCGCTTAAAGCATAGGTTTTCACATATTTTCAGAGATTCAAAAAGATCCTAACACCAAACTCCAAACATCAAAGAGGAATTGACATCAAATCATCCTTAGTATGCAAGATTTGCTTACAAGAAACTTAAATTTAATGATTTACATGGTTTTTAGAGATTTCAAAGAGTTTTCACAAATATTAAAGGAGTTCAAAGATGATTTATATCATCAAACCCATAGTAAGCTAGATTTACTTACTAAAGAAGCTCAAATCCAATAATCAAACCATATTCAAAGGTTTACCAAATGATTTTCCAGAGATTCTAAAGGATTCAACCACAAATTTCAAAGATCAAAGAAATCTAAAAAGGAAATTACTTCAAATCATCTATAATATGATAGATTTACTTACTAGAGAAGCTTAAATCCAAGATTTAAAGAGTTAGATCAAGATTTCCAAACAAATCAAAGATTCTAAAGGGTTTCTATAACCAAAACACAGAGATCTAAGAGAATCAAAGAGTAAAATACATCACATCATTCATAGTATGCAAGATTTACTTACTTAAGCTCAAATCCAAGGTCTCCAAACAAGAAATATTCACTTCAAAATCTATTTCCAACTTTCTTTTTAAAACAAGCATAGTTCTAACATTAAAAAAATGGAATTATGAAGTTCTAGTAGAAGAACAAGCTAATCTTAAAGGATTTTCGTGGTTGGAAATGAAACTTACCTAAGTAGGGAAGAACTCCAACCTTCTTCTCCAAAACTCTCAAATCATCACTCTTTTTGTTTGAAAAGGGTCTAAAGGACCTAAATGAAGTGTAAATAGGGTTTTAAGTTGTCATAGACAAGTTTTCACATGTGTGGGGGTCAAATGGAAGTAAGTCACATCATAAAAATGGCAAAAATCACAATTTTCAGAATTTTCAGCATTTGTGGGCATGCCGTGATTGATCATGGATTTTGTGATCGATCATAAATTTTAAGTGCTGACACTGTTTGTGATCGATCATGGGCGCCACCCGAAAGGTGTGCTTCTTGTGCGTGATCAATCACGACTTTGATCATAAATTCTGAATTTCCAGTTTTGACATCCTATAGTAAAACAAACATAATTTTTTCTAGAAAACTCTATTTTGTAAACCGTTTGTTGGGTTGGAAACTAGACTCAAAGACCTTTCCAACAAGGTATTTATAAACTTCTAATTATTTATGGATTGAGTTTTGTGTGTCCAGTAAATTACCCTAAATCTATGAGCCTGTCAATACAGACACTTTGTGGAAAAATGGGCATAACTTCTTCTAAGAAACTCGTAATTGTACACCGTTTGTTTTTATACAAAGCAGACTCATAGATATTTCCATTAAAGTATGGCATGACCTCCAATTCTTTTGAGATTTACATCAATGGACCCAAAAAGGTACCCCAAATGCAAAATTAGGATAACATTCCAACTTGACAGGTTTGAGGCCCAACTTGGGTCTTACACTTCTAACTTGATCCAATGGGTTCCTAAACTACTATATGTTCTATTTAAACATGTGAAAGGAAAATTTTGCCCTTATAGAGATAAAATTATAGTTTTGTCCTTTTTGTACAAAGCAAGGCATTACACTTTTAAAGCAATATATCAATATAAACTCATATACAAAATAATAAATACATGATAAATAGAAAAAATAGATAACTATACTTACCAGTATTTCTGTTATGGATTGTTCATGTATATATGAATCTAGGTCTCTAGCTTAAATTAGTAGAGCACCTGGGAAATGGAATTTATCTCCAATATATCTCAAGGGGTGGTGGTTCGAATCCACCGACATCATTAAAATATTAGATTAAATCCCATTAGATTTGAGATAGGTCTCTCAATCTCATTCATTCATTCATCTAATACTCATAAATTATGAACATGCATTATATGGTTAAAAAGTGTAGCATAAATGAAAAACAACTACAGCTAATGTACATCCAGAAAGAGTTTTGGGCTGGCTCAAAGTTATCATCATTTCGTTGAAAATATTTTGGCTGAACTTGAGTGCAATAGTGTGTCCAAATCATGTAATTGGAATATCCATTGAGATATGCATGCACCAAACACTCGTATTGTTGTTGATTGATTTCCTTTAACAACGCTATTATGGGAAAATCTTGATATACTTAAATAATTTCTCCCATGAGATGAGGGGGTAACTCATGCTTGAACACATTGCACCCATGTGAATCAGCACCATACGATCCATAATCATGACTTTGGGTTCCAGAGGAATGAGAAGAGGAACTATGTATCCCCTTCCATTGCCACATGAACGGTTACTCATGTCTATTGAGTGGAACCTCTCTACAAAGTTTTGCACTTGTAATGCTCCCAACCAATTCCCCGTTCGCTATCGTTGATATGTTTTTTCAAGACGGGAACCATGGTGTTCATCTTGAGTGACATGGTCATTATGCATAACCTCCATAGTGAAGGAGCTCAAGGGTCGACTTAGACCTTGACTTTGACCTTGGCCTCCCATACTAGCCCCGATAGGACTACTTCCTTCATCATCACCATCTCCATCTCCATCCCCATCATCATCACCACTATGTGCTCCACTCAGACTCTGTGACTTGCTTGGTGACTATTAGGGCGACTGTAGTGATTCACTACTTTTGATCTCTTCTTCTTGCCTATGTGACTGACCCTGGGAAGCTGCAAACGCATCCACATCTATACCCAATTGGCTGGCTATTTAAGAAATCTGGTCATTAGATTAACCCCTTCACTAGTCCAATACATGCTCGGGCGACGTAACCCATTCATAAAGCGGGTTCTCTTCGCCCTCTTCAACAGTCACATCAATAAGGTTCAGAGGATCAACGTATTCTTCATCATCATCATTCCTCAAGTGCTTCGCCTTCAGTCCCATATTATAATGAACATATACAAGTTTTCTGGCAATGTCCACACTTAGACGATTATGCATTTTTGTGTGGATAAGAGAAAAAGTACTCTAATTTCTCTCACAACTTGATGATGTTGATGTCTGTGATAAATCACGTATAGCCACATCTCTGAGATTTGGGGTATCCAATGCATACGTCATCCACCACTCACCTACAAATGATAAAACGTTACTATTATTAAATGGATGATGGAGGTAATTGGATAAGTAGTTGATAAATCTAGCATGTTAAATATTTTCAAACTTCTTTAGCTCACCTGGTTGAATCCTTTCCCTTGTATTAATGGCAACTTGCTTCCCGAATGAACCTTTTGCATCTCTAAAGTGTAACAACTGCAAGGTTGAGGTACCACATTAATGATAATGTTTAGAAATTGGAAAACCTTAATGTTATAATTTGATAAAATACAAACCTCAATCATGCATTCGGCTTGTACTTTGGGATCTCGTTCTAATTTTTTCAATACTACTTATACTACCCATAACAAATCAACCTGGCTCCCAAGATCATGCTTGTACTAATATTTCAGATTTAAGAAGTATGTTATAATTCAATAAGATTAAATCATTCAACCAATATTAACATTATATAATTGAAGACAATTTCATTTGGAATGTTAATACATACCAACCAAGTGAAGGGGATGTTTAAGTTGTCGTATCCATTGATCGTTTATAATCTTACAATATGCCTTAAAAGATCTTGGGGCCACAAATTTTATATGTTCTTTCATCAATTGTATGTCCTCATACACAGATCCTATCGCCGGTCACTTATCACTATCAACCATCCCCAAGATTCTATAAATCAGTTCCAATATGTTTGCAACCCGGTGGACTAAATCCTAGAATGCATTGTTATAGACTATGTCCATAATAGATTTACCTTAGCTTTTCTACTAAAGTCACTATCCGCCCACCCTTTAGAGGTGAAAAACTTCTTTAATCCTTGCTTGTTTACATGTTATCAAGGGCAATGAAATTGGTAGCAAATCGCATCGCAGCTGGTCATACAATGTCTCCTCCACACTCCTTTCTTATCTTGCGAAGGACCCAACCATGGGTTGTAGATATAGTTGGTCACCTTCCTTGCATTGAGTATTGTGGTCTTTACTATTTGTCTCTCTCCAATGTCTTGGAGCACTAGATCGATGCAATGAGCTGCACATGTGGTCCAAAAGAGATTAATTTTTTCCATCATATTCTTTCCAGCCTTCTTGAAGTTGCTTCTTTTATCAATAACTATTTGGACTACATTCTCTTATCCAACTTCTTGCACAACACATTTCATGAGACTGTATATGTATATATTGCTATCTTTTGCTCTACTGATGCATCGACGGATGTGTGAAATATTGTTCTGCCATTGCAATAGACCATGAAGTTGATGATGCTCAATGTCGTAGGCCCTGTCCAACCATCACACATAACAGTTACTCCATAAGTCTCCCAACTCTTCTTTAGTGTCTTAATATAG
>JAOXJP010225903.1:0-11588 GCA_025762735.1 Platanus orientalis | reverse complement strand
TATTGCCATTTCTGTTAGAGCAACCAGCACTCTTCTTCCAAAGGTTGAGCCATTTGGGGAGGCAAGTAGTAATTCAAGTCCCAATAATTGCCACACCATTGGTTATTGTGGAATGTTATGTATGAATTTGCAGGCACCAACTATGCAGCAATATCAAGTAATGAGCGACTTCGTTGGTGCAGCATTTGGCCTCATCCATGAATCTAATGCTCTGGTATTTTTCTAATGCTAGTAGCTAGTTTTTGAGATTACTCTTCCCTTATAAAAATAGTTTTGTCTCCGGGCAGAAGAATCAAACACCATGGTTTCTCCAATTTGCAATGGAAAGAAATAGTTCTGTTTGGTTGGGACAGCAGGATCCTTGGCCGTACATGTAGCAAGATGGTTTCAACCAAGGACATATCATAGGCGGGTCAGAAGTCATTCAAATTATGTTCCTAGCCATAATAAAGGGGGGAATATCACCTGCGCCGACCCTCTTTGTGCAAGTCGGTTGGGATCCTATTTGGCCTGTTAGTACGACAGGTCACCAAACAGGGTGTTTTGGATCTCCTTTTTTGGGGAGACATTTCAGGTCCTAACAGGCCATAAGGAGGCCGGACAGGATCCAAACCGTAAATGTGATCACTTTGGGTGTTTTAACTCTCTAGAGACAAAACTAGACTAATCAGTGTAACAGAAGTTGAAGTGGAAGCAGAATGTCACAAATCCCGGAGTTCCGGTGTGTGAAAAAAAGATAAAGAAGAAGAAAAAGAAAACCATAATAAAATAAAAAGGGGGCAGATTTTGGAAGTCTCCAAGAGTATATTATCTGGAAGTAACCTATATGATAATTTTTATTATTATTCTATTATTATTATTATTTTGTCTTTTTTGCTTACAGGGTATCAAACAACCAAAAATTCTCTGCCCAAAAAGAAAATGAAGAAAATCATGGGAAATAAGAATGAATTTTCTTAAGATAACATCAATTTGAAACTAAAGGGGCATGAAAATGCGGAATGGGCAAAAATGAACCAATGTAGAACTGTTGGAAATTTTCCGAGTGATCCAAAAACCTTATACAGTTCCTTTTCACTGTAAAACTATAATTACTAGAATCTGAATTTAGTCCCCCACCCCCCAAAAAAAAAAAAAAAAATTCCAACCACATAAATCTAGCGTACGTTCAAGGCTTCAAGCTTGCATGACTTAAACATTCAAGCACGTCTGGATACTGGATAGACACCATGCTTGTACCCAAATATGAGTTGAGTGTAGCACTAACATGACCAAATATTTGTTCATTAAGGCAAAATAGAAGAATTTGAAGTCATAAAACAATCATTTTATTTCCGACACTAGGTCTACCATCGATCTTTATATAAAACACTCTAGTGCAATATCATAGTGACTCACCAGGAGATCTTTAGTTATCGATACTCAAAATTCGTTAAAGCCAATATTAATTAGTCCAAAATTGCATTTGCTCTAAATCTAAGCTAAAAGCCTTGATTTCCTAAGATCAACAGGATCACCAAAACTATAATTTATTACAACAATATTTCTCCCTCACACCAATCTATCACCGCATATTACCCTCACGCAAGACATCGATCATATTGTAGATTCGTTTGTCCGCCTTGGACCGTACCTGCATATCATGACAACAATCCCATGATCATATTATGTCATAACAAAATAAATTCACAGAACCACTTAAAGCATTTGGTACCTTCTTAGCTAGGAAAATGGCAGCATCAACAGTACCCTCTGCATATATTGACCTACCACAGACATAATGCTGAAACTCAAATGAAACTCTGCAGAAACAACAGTTATTTTTGCATGTTAGATGTGAAGAGGCTTAGAGATGTTAAAATGTGACATGAAAAATACTAGGACAGATAACGTCTGGTCAGGTGATGTGAGATGATACATATGGAATGCATGGCCAAGCAGGTACTCCTCCGGGACACCCACCATCTAAAGTTGTTGTTTGGGGTCCCGAATTTGTTGTATCTGCTAAAAAGAAAAGAACATCAGATAAATATATCAATAGGGGACTAAAAGCATTATCTCAAACTTAATGGTCAGTAAGACAGCTGAGTAGGTACCTAGAAAGATCATTTGGTGGGTTTTAAAAAGGGTCCCAATTAGATATATTGACTTGAGGATATGTACGTGGAAACAATAACTAGTGTTAGGACAACTGAGGCAGAGATGAGTAAGTTTGTGACCATAGTAGGTTTGCACCCTTAGCCTTAGTTATGGTGAGCTGGCTATGCATGCATAGGAGGAAATCCTATGGTGTATGCTGTTTGCCAATTAAATCGTGTTGATTCACAAGACTAGAGAAGGGGTAAATGGTAAGAACCATAGAGGGTTGTTCTAGAATCAAAACATTTTATGACAAATTGAACTAAGAGAGAATATTTGAAATGCAATTTGAGAAAAATGTAGCAGCAGAAATGAGGAAGTAGGTAAAGATTGAAAACCATGAGATATTCTGAACTGACCATTTTCATTATCTCAGTTCGATCATCCACAAGGAGAGAGAAAGAGAATGTTGCCCATAGAATTAGAGCGAGGTGGATGAAGTGGAGAGGTGCTTCTGGAGTTCTACATGATAGATGACACATGTAGAACTCCTTTTGATTTGATTTTATTCATTTTATAGACAAAGAGAGAAGAGGCATAACAATTAGGTTTAATTACTTTGCCCATCTTGTCTTTAATAAAATTTTACTTTACTTTAAAAAAATAAAAATATGAGTAAATACTTAAAGCTTTTTTGAGTTAGAAACAAGAGACATCTCCTCAGAGCTCTCTGAAATTACATTGGCCTACAGTCAGAAGAACATTATCAGATAGGAGCTAAGAGTTGGTGTGGAAGTATACCAATATCTATAATTATTTTAACTTTGACTTTGTTAGCTATCATCTATTTAAAAAGAAAATGAACTTCATTGAAATGACATTTTAACCCTCTTTTGAAAAACTCCATCTGGTTCCTCCTACAAATTTCCTACCCTCACAAGTCCACTCATACAGGAGCCATCATTTTCTAGAGTTAATAGTATATGTTTTTGGAGTGGTTCAGTCTCCTCTACAAAATTTGTTCTCTCTTGAACTCTTGGCTCCTTTTTTAAAATTTATAGATTTTTTTCTTGAGTGACACTCAATATTTATCAAAAGGAAAAAAAAAAAGGAAGGAACAAAAGAAGAAGAAGAAGAAGAAGAAGAAGAAGAAGAGACATGTTAAACAACAAACAGCCTTATCCCAACTATTTGGGGTCGATTACACGAATCCTGTTCTGCCATTCCGCTCTTTTTAAGGCCATATGCTGTTAAATTACAAGCTCCTAAGTCTCTCCTTACTACTTCAACCCAGGTCAATTTTGGCCTTCCTCTAGTCCTTCTAGCACTTTCAACTTGCATCGTCTCACTCCTTCTCACTAACGTAGTCATTGGTCTACGTTGCACATGATCAAACCATCTCAATCGACTTTCCCTCATTTTATTACCTATTGGTGCTACATCTAAGCTCTCACTAATGGATTCATTCATAATTCTATCATTTATAGCCTTGTCACTCATCCATCTCAACATCCTTATTTCAGCCACACTCATTCTATGTATGTGTTGTTTGTTGTCTGCCGACATTCTGCTCCATAAAGCATGGCCAGTCTTATGACCGTCTTATAAAAATTTCCCTTCAATTTTAGTGGTATTCGTTTATCACACAACACTCTAAAAGCACCTCTCCACTTCAACCATTCCACTCTAATTATATGAGCAACATCATCTACAATATCTCCATCTTTGTGCATGATTGAATCAAGATAACGAAAATGGTCACTCCGAGGTATCTAGGCCTACACATGCATAACTATGTAACTACCTTTGGGGTTGTGCGCGACAAGCCCACAGGTGCGTAACTTTGTACCATTTTTAGGAGTTATACACCACAAGTCCACACATGAGTAACTTCGTACCATTTGTAGAGGTTATGCACCACAAGCCCCACGTATATAACTTTGTACCATTTATAGGAATTGTGCACCCCAACCAACACGTGCGGAACTTTATACCTTATTTAGGAGTTGTGCACAATAAGCGCACACATGCATAATTTTGTAACTTATTTCAGAGTTGTGCACTGTAATCCAACACTTCGTAACATTTTGAGGAGTTGTGCAGCATAAGCCCAAATGTGCATAACTATGGGCCATTTGATTGAGTTAGCACTACAAGCCTACACATGCATAACTTTGTACCGAATTTGGGAGTTGTACACCACAAGCCCCCATGTGCATAACTACGGACCATTTTTAGAGGTTGTCCACCATAAGCCCACTTTTGCGTAAATTTGTACCTTATTTTGAAATTGTGCACCACAGGCCAACATGTGTGTAACTTTGTACCATTTTTAGGTATTGTGCACAACAAGTCCACACATTCATAACTTTGTACCATTTGTAGGGGTTGTGAGCAACATCTCCCACGTGCATAAAATTCATACCAAATTTATGAGTTGTGCACTACAAGTTCCCATGTGCGTAAGTTTACCCTATTTTTAGGACTTGTGTACTACAATCCCACACGTGCATAATTGTATGCCATTTTTAGAAGTTGTGCACCAGAAGCCCCCATGTACCTAGCTTCATACCATTTTTAGAATTTGTGCACCACAAGCCCCAAACGTGTGTAACTTTGTTCATTTTTTAGTAGTTTTGCACCACAACCCCATACGTATATAAATTTGTATCTTATTAAGAATTAGTGAACCACAGGCTACACGTGCATAACTATGTAACTACCTTTGGGGTTGCAGGCAACAAGCCCACAGGTGCGTAACTTTGTACCATTTTTAGGAGTTATACACCACAAGTCCACACGTGAATAACTTCGTACCATTTGTAGGGGTTATGCACCACAATCCCCACGTGTACAACTTTGTACCATTTATAGGAGTTGTGCACCCCAACCAACACGTGCAGAACTTTATACCTTATTTAGGAGTTGTGCATCATAAGCGCACATATGCGTAATTTTGTACCTTATTTCATAGTTGTACACCGTAATCCCACACGTGTGTAACTTGCATTCTATATATTCTATTTTAGTCCGACTTATCTTAAACCCATTTGATTCTAGAACGTCCCTCCATAGTTCTAACTTGGCATTTACCCCCTCTCTAGTCTCACAACATCATCAACAAACAACATACACCATGACACCTCCTCCTGTATACGCCTAGTCAACTCATCCATAATGAATGTAGAAAGGTACGGATTCAATGCTGACCCTTAATGCAAGCCTACTGTGATCGCAAACTCACTTGTCTCTCTGTCGGTTGTCCTAACACTAGTTATTATTCCATATTCTTAACTACGTCAATATATCTATTTGGGACCCCTTTTTTATTCAAAACCCACCAAATGATCTCTCTTGGTACTCTATCATATGTCTTTTCTAGGTCAATAAAAACCAAGTGAAGATCTTTCTTCTTTTCTCTGTACTTTCATATCAATCGCCGAAGCAGAAAAATAGCTTTAGTCGTTGATCTCCTAGGCATAAATCCAAATTGATTTTCAGACACTCTAGTTTCACTTCTTAGTCAATGCTCATTCACTCTCTCCCATAGTTTAATTGTGTAGCTTATAAGCTTGATCCCACGAAAATTGGTGCAATTTTGTTCTTGTATATAGGAACCACAATATTTTTCCTCCACTCATCTGACATATTTTTAGTTCTAATGATCTTGTTAAAAAGTTTAGTTAACCATGATAAACTATCATCTCCCATATATTTCCAAACCTCAATTGGGATACAATCTGGTCCTAGTGCCTTTCCTATCTTCATCCTCTTCAAGGCCTCTCCAACTTCCGTCACTCTAATCCTACGAAGATATCTATGATCTCTAATCTTGTCTACTCTACCGATTCATAAACCGACATTCCCTACATGGTCCTCATTTAATAATTTTTGAAAATAGCTCATCCACCTTTCTTTAATCTCTTTGTCTTTTACTAAGACTCCTTCATTCTCACTTTTAATGCATCTAACATGATCTAGATCTCTACATTTCCTATCCCTTATTCTCACAAATTTATATACACCAATCTCATCTTCCCTAGTACCTAACTTATGATAAAGGTCATCATACGCCTTAAATTTTGCATCACTTAGAGCTTTCCTAGCTTCTTTTTTAACATTTCTATATTGTTCTTGGTCTTCTACATTTTTAGTCTTCTGTCAATCCTAAAAACAAGATCTTTTATCTCTAATGGTTTTTTTGGACTTCATCATTCAACCACCAAGTTTCTTTAGAGGGTTGCACTTTTCCTCTAGATTCTCCTAGAACCTCTTTTGCTAATCTTTGAATACAACCAGCCATTTCATTCCGCATGACATTTATATCTTCCTCCAAATTCTATTTCCCCTCGTTTTTCAATTTATCTCTAAATTACAAAGGGTTAATCTCTTTAGAGTATTCCAATTGCTAAAATTCTGTTTCTCCTACATGTTTTTCCCAACTTTGTAGAAATTTACAGACTCAGTCCAACAAAATTCTGTCATAGCCCAATTCCAATCATTTATTCTTTCTTCTTCTTCTTTTTCATTTTCCTTGATAATTAATACTCTTGCTTTTGAAATTATAGGGGTGAGAATAAAAATCTCAGCATTTGTTCTCAAGTAGAACTTTAATTGAGACTATTTCAGAAATAGCAGAGTTGTAGTTTACTACTTTTTCCCCCCTTTTGCTGAGTTGTTAATACTTTTAATTAGAAACAGACTTTGAAGCTCCTTGTAGAGGACGGAATACTAAAAGAAGATAACCAATTCAAGAGGAATATTGTACCTCAAGAGAATAGCCTGAAAAGGCTCCAGGAAATTGCTCAGCCATGATTTCCATGGCTGCAATGAATGCGACGACCTGAGAAAACCAACCCAAGCAGATTTCCATGGAAAATGAGAACAGACAGACCACGGACTCCTTCTCTTAATTAAAATCCAAGAAGGGTTTTAAACACCTGTTTTCCCATCTGTGGAGAGATTACAGCAAAAACTTTTGAGTCTTCCAGTCTTATACAGCCTCTCCCTGTCTCCACCAGTAGTTCCCATTACAAAGGGCACACCAACTTTGCAATATAACCCTGCATTGTCTGCAGACCAAAGACCAAAACCAAAGGAATAAATAAATGAAGAACAACAACTAAGTTAACTATTGGTGAAATCTGATTTCTTCTTTTCTGAAAATATTATTTGCACAAATGGCTAATGTTCACGAGGCCAGGACTAACAGAATTCAATGAATCTGTAAGTTCTTTTCCCCTCTTTCGCTAAAATAATGCTCTAAATACATCCAAAATATTTACCATTCACAGCAGCAGGCACGGTATAGTCCACCACAATCAGATTTGGGTGTTTGTCAAAGATTGATGTAAGAATGTCTTCTCTTTCAGAAGGACCGTGCACCTGAATACTCATCCCACCCACTTGCACAATTTGATCAGATTCCTCTGCACTGCTGAATGATACAGGAACTAACTGAGTTCCTGCAGAGACTGCTGCTTCTATAACTGCCTTCCCCATTTTTCCAGTACACCCATTCACCTACAAAAAATTACAACCAACAGGGAATGAAATGTATGTGAAAATAATTCCATGTGAGCTGAGTAAATATAATACTACTTATTCTTGACAAGATTCATCTCCAACATACAAATTACAAGCCTTAATGATGCATAACGAAATGACTCTGATACTAAATTGATGTAGGATAAAGTTTCCGAGTCTATTCAAACTGTACATCAAATCTGAATATGGGCTCTTTTGTGTTCCGCACTTCCGCATCACTTAATTTACAAAAAATAGAGAACATACAGTCCATGTTAGGGCAGTTCATTCAATTTTGATCACGTTTTGGAACAAGACAAAAAATAAGCAACCTAGACCTGGTGAAAGATCACTGGAATGGGTGTACGCAAACCGTAGCGCGTGCTAGAAATCTAGAATGCCTATGCAGAAAGATTCAAAATGCTAAGGCAAAAGATGCAGAAAAGGATCAAACCATCTTAAAGGGGAACTTTGGATTAGTGTTGCATTGATGCTAATACAGGAGTCAGAATCTGATGCATGTTGGGTAGTCTGACTTGAGAAGCTAAAAAAACATGGATTCGGGGTGGGTCTCATGCAAAAAACTTATTTACAGCTAAACAATAGAATATACCATCAATTATATCACTCAAGTAATTATACAAAGGGGCATAGATAAATGTAAAAAGTTAATCTTTTCCACCTAGAAAATCTGTAAGGAAAATATTTTTCTTTTATGAGAAAATAGAATGTATTAATAACATATGAAAAAGAAGAAAACGAAATCCAGAAATATCACTGAAGAATCTGGGAAGTGTCACTTGCACATCTAATGTCAATATTTCAGCCATTTAGAAAGAGTTCATGCAACACTGCTCAACCCAACAAATCCTTATCCCAACTACTTGAGAAAAGGCTAACGATCATTCAAGTTTATAAGCTTGGAACAATGAATTTCAGAACTTCTGTATAAGTGGGTTTGGCTATAGGGTTTATGCCCACTGCCAACATGATACAACATCCTCCTTTACCCAGCCTTGGTGCCGTCAGTGCAAAATAATATGGTAAGAGTCCCATGCAACACTGCAGTAGATTCAAAAATTTTAAAATAATTTTTCTTGTCTCAAAATCAAATTCATTAATTAAATTCCCTCAAATATTTACCGCCTGGAAACTCCTATTCTCAGTCCCACACCTGCTCCAAAACCCTAATTCACAGGTCTTGAAATGTAAAAGACTCGCTACAAACCTACAAAAGCAACTTAAGCCCCAAGCATTCTTTCAAATCTCCAATGAAAATATTGAACTAAAAATGTCAGATTGGACTCCCCTTCAATAAGCCCATTAACACATGATCAAAATCACTAGAAAATTTGATTTTCTTTTTTGATAACCGAGGTATCCAGGCCTCTTAGAGAACTTCACTAAGTCCTTGGGGAACGTGGATTCCCTGCCTCTCCCACACACTGGGTAAATTGGATTTTTTTACGCCTGGGCAAGTGGCCCCAAGGGGGTGCGTTTCAAACTCAGGACCTCCAATTGCATGTGATCAGCACTTTAAAACATGACTTTTGGCCAATCGGGAAGTAAGCCATAGAGTTTACATGCAAATTGAAAACTAAGAATATATACTTTTTTTGGGCTCTGAACTGTAAGAAATTCAAAGGGGCTGAGCATAAGGGGCTGGAATATTGTCGTTATTAGCTCAGCAACCATGTAAAGTTTCTGGGATCTCGTGTTTTGTTTGCTGGCCGTTTTTTTGCTCAGGCCTGGCATAGCTCCTCTTTGTATAGTGGTTGGTCTCCCTCTGCCCATTTATTAATACAGTTTTGCCTTATCCAAAAAAAAAAAAAAAAAAAATCACAAGAGGGCTTGCTTTCTTATTGGAAAAATTCACTAGATCTTTATCTTTCTCATTGCACTTATCCTGACTTCTTAATAAGCTGAAAAGTTTTATTTTGTTTTATTTTTATTTTTTCTGATAAATGAGGGAAACAAGCTAAATTGGCAGAATATTCCAGATGCACCCTCCACGTATTCATGACATACAGTGGCATTTCACTAGGGCACAGTCATTTCATGCTTTGTCAATTATTTTTGACATCAGACTGCCCCTTTCTTGGTGACTAGGTCAGACTGGAGATGATGGCACATTCCTGTTTCCTTATAGTTGTCCATCAAGATATTGTATCAAAACAAAGCAAACAGAGTATTAAGTAAGAAATATAGCAACCTAGTAGTTGGGATGAGAAGGATATAAACATTCAGTCGAGCATGATGGTTTCAGCATCTCCGAAATAAAGGGAGCACCAAAATGACTTCATATGTAACAACAAAAAATTCATCTAACCAGCAAAATGAAATACATTGAGCAGTTGAAAGAAAATAGGGAAAATTTAAAGCCAGGTTCTTTTCCAAAGGTATTATTACATATTTTGATCCTATGGATAATACCATCTTTCTATGAAAACATAAGATAATATATGGGGGAAAATAAAAGAAAAGAAAAAAGAAAGAAAGAGAGCAGCCAAAGATTATCATTAGCAACAATTGTCATGAACACCCTAGTAAAAACAGTAAACAGCAGCTGAGGCCTGGGTGCACCTGTGCCTTATTTTACAAAGGCTTCAAACATTTCAAGAATTAGGGAAACAACAAAAAATCTTGGGGAGGGGAAAAGCATTAAAGAATAAGCAGATCTTGACAAACATGAATCTCTACAGAAAAAAAATTAACTTCTGGTGTAATATTCTACTCTAGCTCCAGCAGAATGATATATATATGCTGTATAGATTAAAAAAAGGCACCCAAATTTTCAAAGCCATTATATATTCAAAAGAATCACATACTTGTCCACCTCATAATGAACAACCCAACAGCTACAATACCACCATTTGGCATTAAAACAAATCCAGACTGAGAATAATAACAATAGTGACAAGAAATTACCAAAAAAAAAAAAAAAGTGAAAAGAATGAAACAACCCGAATCACCATTAATTAAGAAATATACATAAACATAACAGTGTACCATTGACAAAGCAAAGTCGAACTAGAATCAATGATAGATGTGTAACAAAATAGCTTCCAAAACTTTCCAGATAAACTGAATTTGTAATTTTGTAATCTTGTAAATATTAACACCCCACCATTTCCATTTAACCTTCTATTGACAAGGTAAGAAAAGCAATAACAAACAAGCCCTCATTTTGAGTCTATAGATAATTAAAAATAAAGGAATAAATAAATTCATTTATGCTAGAAGGCACATTAGCATCAATTTATCAGTACCATTATCGGAAACCCAAGGTTTTGTTCAGCTGCTGCATTGACCACGCAGGATATTGGCATTGCAAGACTCCCCTTCCTGAGACAAACATTATTTCGTCCACAGCTTCGAGAGAACGAAACAGGGTTTTCTTCCCGCAAGAGGGTTGTTGGAACTTTAAGCACAAACCCCATTTTCTAATGGCTGGAAAGGACATGACAAGATCAGGATTTAACCAGTTAAAAATAATAATTAAAAGATTGTTCTTAAATGATCAAAGCCTTCAAAAGAATGGAAGGTTAACTAAGTTTAGGTAAAATCAGATTTATACTCTCCGTTTTGTTTATACAGCATTTTGACATGAAAAAATGAAAACCAACTTGGAGGGTTCAGCATAGAAATGAAAATCCAGTTCAGAAACCATGAAAATATTAAGAGTTAATCACAAAAGAGAAAAAATAAAATCGAAGTATGAAGAACAAAACTATAACACAGGAACCCGAATGCTACTGACCTCAAGAGTTTATCTTTTTGCTTATTTTCTTCCCTATCTGTCTCTCTTCTTGAACGCCGATTGCTGCTCCTTTGGTTTCAAATCTTCATCTCTCCTGGGTTTTCTCCTTTTGACTCTTCTGTAATTCCTTCTCTTTTCTCAGTTACACAGAACGAGTTTGCTCCTTCAGTGCCTCTCCTCACCCTATCAGGGAACGAGTTAGCTTGAGTGACCATACCTAACC
>JAOXJP010225902.1:0-11588 GCA_025762735.1 Platanus orientalis | reverse complement strand
AATCTTCTAGATCTCTCTAGAACTCTCTAGAACCTTCTGGATCCTTCTAGATTATTCCAGATCCTTCTAGATTATTCTAGATACATTGTCCCCAATACATTGAATTTATTGGTGAGGGTCCCCAAAGCCTCTCATTATCATGCGGGGCGTGACATTAAGCTTGGGCCATTCTTAGGCTGACCTTGGCAAGGTCAAAGGCTTGGGCCCGGTACCAATAGGTGTTTCTATTTTAGGGCTATGCATTGGGCTGGGCCCAACCCAAGGTTAGACATAATAGGACCGAGTCTGAGTCTTAGCCCGGGCATTTACTTTTTCATTTGAACACCATTTTAGATGCTTTTAACCTATACATCCCACCTGTCAGTCATCCGGTAGCAGAGTGGTCACACCAATTTTGGTCACAGAAATTTCTCCATTTTTTGGTAGGGCCTTTTAAATCACCTGAGAAAAAAACAAAACATCTCTTACCAACATTGGTATGATCAATGTGTGACTGACATGTGTTGTGTTTTAGAATTTGGTGTCTCTTTTTGGACACTTACTGAACACCTTTTCTGACACTTTTAACTCTAATACACCATGTGTCAGCCAATGGTGTGGTCACACATTGGTCACGGATGAGTTGCTCTCCTATTTGATGGTTAAAAAATGACACTTCATTTTAGCACACCTTGTTGAATTAGGACATTCAATTAAAGGCTTACTTGGGAGGTGTGTCACATCCCGATTAGGATTGGGACACATCAGAGTTGGAACTCCACCCAAATAATATCCTCTTCCACCGACTAGGATTTGTGGGAAAGACTGGACGATCAATGTCAGTGGAATTCCATTTAGACTTCCTTTGTCTTAAAAAAAAGGAGAAAAAGAACAAGAAACTGAAAAAGATTGGTAAAAAAAATGGCAAAGGATCAGCTTAAGCAAGGTTTCCGCAAGCATCCACAAGCAATCTTGTTCAAGCTACCACATAGAAGAAAAAAAAAAAAAAAAACAAACCCAAGACATTACTTGGGATTTTGCCTGCTTTTTACTACATGACAGCTCGAACAAAATGCTTACGCATGCTTATCGAAAAGTTTGCTTGAGCTGATCTTTTTCCCAAAAAATTGGTCTTAAAAGGAAGGAAGCCCCACTATATATGGGATTATATAAAGGAGTAAAATGTGACAGCCCATCATGGGTTTCAAGGTTAAACCCGTACTGTAATCAACATGGACTCAGACAATGGCATATTCAAAATTTAGCAAGGGGAGAGCCCATTTACACCCCCACATAGTTATGCGTTGCTCATTAATCTAGAATTATCTATCCACCTATCAGTATTTTGCCCAGCTGTTGGAATCTTTTGTGGTGGGTGCAAGAGGATTTTCTTCTATTTTAAGCCTTGAGTTATATAATGGTGTGAAGCTCTTCTTCTTTTTTGGTAGGTCCTTCCAAAACACCTGATGGTTAAAAGGCGATACCTCAAATATCATTTGAGGGCACCTTGTTGAACAAGGACATTCAATTAAAATCCCACTTAGGAGGTGTGTCACATCCCGATTAGGATTGGAACCACATTAGAGTACGACGTGGATATTACACAGCAGTTGGAACTACACCCAAATAATTTCTTCTTCCACCGACCAGGATTTGAGGCAGAATCCTCGCAATTTATTCACACATGCATCCTACAAATATTTGGCGTATGCATGGCCTTTCACAGTAGAAAATACTAAATTCAAGCATCCCTTTACCATCATTGTCACCAGAACTCCTTTTTAGACTTCCTTTTTTATTTTGGAAACTGAGTTAAAAAAAAAAAAAAAGAAACCAAAAAAGATTGGTCGGAAAAAAGCAGAGGTCCACGATGAGTCCTGATATGCTGGGTAAGGTTACCCAACAGTGTAGGGCTGCAAGTTACTGAAAAATGCCCGTGTTTAGTCCTTATTTGATCCAAAATAAAGCTTATCCCATCCATTTATAAAATTATCTGTTAATATTGGAGATAGGATATGGACACACATTGATCCGATCCGTTATATATCTGATCCATCCAAGTATAACAATATATAGAATATAGAGTATAGACTGTTGGATTTAAAATTAATCTAACAATCTTAAATAGCCTAATAACTAAAACCCTAAAAATACATATACTCTTTACTTTATAATTGTTCTCTCCTCGTCTATGACAGGCCCAATAAGTACTACCACAACTATGCCACAACAAATGGAAGTTTACACCCACCACATAGGAAAAGAGTTGGTGTTTTGCTCCGACTGACATCATTGCTAGCAATACGACATCGAAGATCCTGACAATAATAGAGATGGGTTAGGGAAGACCACACTGGCAACGGTGACGACAACATCTATGGAGTTGTCTATTTTTTCTAGATATCTGAAATCTGGATTACTTCAACAGATAGGATACAGATGTAGTTTTTTATTGAAATGACTCTAAAGTAATCCTAAAGGGGGTGAATAGGATCTCAATTAATTTATCCATTTTTAAAATACCTTGTGGATGTTATTAATTTATTTTCCACTTTGTTCAATTAAGTGAGTGTGTGCTTCAATGTAACTATTCAAGACCAATATCAAACATATGCTAAGCAAGAGTAGTATAGAGTATAAAGACAGAGAGACAAATAATCATACAATTATAACCATAACACAAGATTTATAGTGGTTCGGTACTCGAGCCTACGTCCACTCTTCTAAAACTCACTACTGAGCTTAGGTATATTTCATTTAGATACTATTACAATCTAAGTCAATATACAAACCTAATTACTTGCTCAATGGCAAGTTAAACAATAACACTCGGTGTCTTCAGTGAATGTGTACTATTTCTGATGTCTCCGGCAAAGGTAGTCAAACTTCCGGTGTCTCCGACGGAAACAATATAATAACAATAATAAATACGAATGCAAATGAATGCAATGACAAACAAATATTAGCACAATATGGTTGATGTTGCAAGTTGCTCAATAGTGGGATGCTCTTTGCTGAGCTAGTATGCCGTAACTACCCACAAGCTCTAAGTCCTCGGCTCTAGTGTTCATTGAGCTTAGCTAAAGGTGAGTTCCTATTGAAAAAGAGCTCACCACAACTTCTCCTCAATAGTAGAAGTAATGTTCAATAGGAGAGAAGGAATGAGAGAGAGATGTGTAGAATGCCAGCTACTAAAGCTTAATAATCTATAGGCAATGAAGGTTTGCACAGTGAAAAGGGTTTTCAAAATAGTATGCCTCTTAGCTCTTTCAAAAATTAACTTGGAGTGTTGGAGATGTTTTACCCTAAAAAGAAAAAATGTCTTTTATAGTAGGGAGGAGCATCCATGGCCTTAGGATAGATATATCATAAAGGGAGGAGCATTTTGGGCCTTTGGATATGCAAAAATGGGGTTCAAATTTCGAAAAACTCGCCTCCAATTTTGTGTTAAAGAATTTACCAAAAATACCATTCAAACTGATTGGGGGTTTAAAAACTGATTTGGACTCTAAATCGATTTCAATAGCCTATTAGGCTCCAAATCGTTTTGGGGTTTAGAAACCAATTTGAGTTTAGGGAAAAATCCCCAAAACTCATATCGAAACCAATTTGTGCTTATTGGTTTGTGCCTCGGGAGTTGCTGACTGAGATGCAAAATCAGTCATGAAACCAATTGCAAGTTTCCTAACTAATTTTGCCAAAATCGATTACAGGTTTTGCAATCGGTTTCGACTGAATTTTTCTACACTTAAGTTTTAGGTTGTGAACTTTAAGCTGTCATTGGGTGTCTTGGTTTAGGTATTCACAAGGAACCTAAACCATGTCTAGATTCATTTTAGGACACAAAAATGATATATATGCATGAGGTATACCTTCCATGGTGTGCCTCTTTCCCATGCTCTTCCTTGGGTCTTTTGTCCTTTTTGGCTTTATGAGATGAACTTGTGAGATCACATAGGACACTTACAAGACTCCTAGCACTACCCAAGTTCCTATGGGATTGACATACATCAACAATCTCCCCCCTGTCAATTCCATGGAAATACAAAGTACATCGATTCCCTTCAACCCAAATACATGGACTCATCAATACACAAGAATAGGAATTCAGCTCAATAATCTTGAAGTTACTTGTGTTTTTGAGTCAATAAGCCCTGCAAACTCAACCACAAAACAACCACCTTGCTCATGCCAAATGGCCAATGTATGAACAATATATATGAATGATGCAAAGCATGAGAGAATATATATAGAATATTTAACAAGTGAGTTGTTTTGAATTATAGGTTGATGTTTTTAACTTTTTAACTCCCCCTATGTTAATGCTCTCTCATTGTGTAGTGATTTGTAGGTCACTAATTCTCTAAGTCCCATACCCTTGTACCTCTTGTATTTCTTATGTGAATTGAGTGACTCCCCCTCACTCTCACTTCTCCTCACCACACTAATGAACATGTGGATTTGAATATCTCTCCCCCTTTTTGGCAAGAATTGACAAGCACATAGAATGAGCATATATAAAGCCAAATATAGAGAATGAAGAGAAATAAACAAACAAAAATATATAGCATTAACAGTTAAAAAGCCCAGTGGGCTAACGTTAGAGGTTCAAATGGGATCATCCCCTAGGTACAAGTCATAAACAGAAAATCTAACAAGAAAAGCCCCTATAGGGATGATCATCTATATAAAGAAAAATAGAAGTGACACCCCACATCACTCAGAATCACTACTCTCTAAGGCAATGACCTGCTCAGCTCCATCAACCGGGTGGTCCTCCTCCACATCATCGTCATTATCACCATCCTCATAGTCATCACCATCTGCATCTCCATCACCCTCTCCATCTCCCTCGCCTTGGACCACCTCTTCTCTGACAATTCCAGCATGTGCTACAATGGCAACCTTATCCTTGAACTGAGGGTCTGCTCACAACTATAGAGAGTACAATTGAATCAAGTCTCTACCACTGGCTCTAGCTAGGACTTAGAGTCATACGCGCTCATGGATCCCAATTGAATGGGATGCTCAGGATGATCAGCGTTGTAGCATGCTGCCAGTTGCTTTTGGTTGGAAGCCAAGGTCCTTTGACTCTACAGGACCTTGGAGACTTTCCTGGCTAGAGTGTGAAGGAGGCTCATGATGGAGGTAGGAATGGAGGTGGTGTGTGCACTTGAGGATCTGACAGTGAGGCCTACAGTCATGTTGAGAAGGCCCATCTTCTAGAGGATCCCATGCCCAATGGCCCTCCCATCTTTACGACCCTTAGGTGTCACTTTAAAGGGAACCTTCGCTGCTTGGAGAAGATGAGTGATCGATGTGCAATATGGTAAACTCCCAATCGAGTAAGCAGCCTTGTGCAATCGGATCATAGTATGGCAAAGGATGGTAGGAAGGTCGATCGGCTGGTTGTTGAGGATGTCATTGATCAGGTAGGTGGTGTCATCCATCAACACACTCCGGTTGGTGGTATGGAGTATGTTGTATGTGAAGACGTGGTGGAGAACCTATGTAATGGGCCTTCACTCCTTGTGATTCAAATGATTAGTCTAGTTCATGAACTTCCCACATAGTCTTTCCACCATGCCATCTTTCTATGCTAAGGTGAGGTTGTGAATTGGGTAAGCGAGAGGGATGAGAGGACAAGGAACCCCAAAGATGTCCAACAAGATGGTGGGGTTAACTTAGATGGGTACATCACCCACCATGGACAAAAACAAGAGCACCTTGTCATCGATGTTGAACATGTTCGCATAAAAGATGCGAATGGCCTCTTCTTAGATGGGGCCAAAAATTGAAATGAAGGGCATCCATCTCCTCCCTTCAAGAGTTTCCACCAATTGAACCATCCAAAGGGTCTCGGTATTAACTGTTCTCTTTGTGATGATGGAGCAACAGGTGAAGATCCATTGATACCACTCCAGACTAGCGGCATTACAGCAAGGGGAAAAGGATGTTGCACTCCTCTTCGACCGAGGACGAGGTGGAGACTGTGTCATTGGTCACTTCTCTAGATTCCTCAGAGGGTTAGATGAAGATCTACCCTTCGAAGTTGGCTTCTTCATGCTAGAAGCCATGATCTAAGTACAAGAATTTGAGATCAATCAAGGATGAAACCCAAAAATTGAGAAAAAATAGCTCTGAGGAAGAACTATAGTGCGTTTGAAGCAAAAATGAGGGAAAACAAATAGTTTTCCCCTTTTAAAATCACATGGAAAATTCTAGACAGAATTGTCCTTAAAATTGATTATGGGTTTTGCAACCGATTTAGGCTAAATTGATTGCAAGTATTGCAATCAGTTTGGGGCGAAACTAATTTCAAAATGCGAAATTGATTTCGAATGTGGATTTTTTAGATTTTCAACCTTTTTTTGAAGTGGGATCTCCCCACTCACTACCACACTTCTCCCCATGCATGCCCACCTCCATGACTATCCCCACATGACACCATAACCTCGAGAGAATCACACATGATCCCCTAAATGGTGCACAAGACTATGGCACTCCGAAGATACTCAAACCACTTGGAATAAAGAGGTTTGGTTAGATTGTCTGGTAATTGATCTTTCGTCTTAACATAATCCCAGGATACAACATTTTCTTCCACCAATTGGTGGATGAAATGGTGTTTTATGTCAATATGCTTTTTCCTAGAATGTTGGACAGGATTCTTGGAGATGTCAATGACACTCTTATTGTTTACAAATACACTCACGGTTCCTTGCTCCAATTCTTAATCTAGAAGCATTTGCTTTATCCACAAGAGTTTGGTGCATCCATTACAGACTGTAATGTACTCAACCTCAGTAGTTGATAGAAAGATAGAGTTTTTTTTCCTGCTATACTAAGAGATAAAACTATTGCCTATGTAGAAGCAACCTCCACTCGTGCTCTTGCGATCCTCCACATTGTCAGCCCAATTAGCATCTGAGTACCCAGCTACCTCAGATGTGGTATCAAATGGGTACCACAACCCAAACTCTAGTCCCGTAGACATACCAAATAATCCTCTTAGTTTCCTTAAGATGTGATCTTTAGGGGTAACTTGGTATCTAGCACATGCCCCTACACTGAATGCAAGGTCTGGTCTACTCATAGTCAAGTAAAGCAAACTCCTAATAATGCTCTTGTAGTAGGTGGAATCGACCTAAGCTTCCTCAAGGTCTTTAGTGATCTTATCACTTGTGCTGATGGGTGTGCTAGCTTGTTTAGATTCTTGCAATCTAAACTTGAAAACTAGGTCTCTTGCAAACTTGGTTTAGCTCAAATAGATGTCATCATTTTTTTTATTCATTTGTAGACCTAGAAAGAACTTTAGTTATCCTTCCATACTCATCTCAAATTCTGATTTCATTATTTAAGCAAAACCATGAGACATCTCCTTACTGGTAAACCCAAAAATGATGTCATCTACATAGATTTGAGCAACAAGTATATGACCATTTTGCATCTTGGTAAAGAGTGTTTTGTCAACACTTCCTTGATCAAAATGGTGATCAAAAAGAAACTTTGTAAGTCTTTTATACTAAGCTCTTGGAGCTTATTTGAGACCATACAAAGCCTTCTTAAGCTGGTATACATAGTTAGGCAAATGAAGGTCCACAAATCCCTTAGGTTGTTCAACGTATACTTCCTTTTGAAAATTTTCATTTAGGAATGCACCCTTGATGTCCATTTGATATAGCTTGAATTTCAAATAACATGCTATGGATAAGAAGATCCTAATGGACTCCAACCTTACAATAGGGACAAATGTCTTCTCAAAGTCAATGCCTTCTATTTAGGCATACCCCTTTGCAACTAGCCTGGCCTTGTTCCTAGTCATTATACCATGTTCATCATGCTTGTTCTTGAAGATCCATTTGGTATCATTGACATTTTTGTCAGTAGAATTTTCTATGAGAAACCATACATCATTCTTTTGGAATTGATTTTACCTCTTGCATGGCTAAGATCTAGTCTAGATCATTTAGAGCCTATTTGACTCACTTCAGCTCTATTTTGGAAGTGAAACAAAGATGACTAAGGATATTTTCTATTTGTCTCCTTATCTTCACTTCAATGTTAGGATCATCAATGATGTCTCCTCATGACAGTCCTTTGGTGAGCCTTTTGTCCTTGGATTGAAGTTGAATTTATTTGACTTCTTCCTCAAAACTTGATGGAGAATAGTGTTCTTCTGATCTCCTTAGAATTTCTCAATCTCTACTTGAGATGAGCTCTCATTATCATGATCTGACAACACTACTAGCAAGTTTCCTTGCTCATATATTGCCTTAAAGTCATCTACCATCACATTGATTAACTCCTCCACTGAGGGAGTCCTAATATTGTAGACATGGTAGGCTCTCCTAGTTATGGAGTATCCTAAGAGCATGGCCTCATCGCTCTTCTCATCAAACTTGCCAAGATGTTCTCTATCTTGAAGAACATAGCAAGTGTTGTCAAATACTTTAAAAAATATTTGACCTTTGGCTTCTTGCCACTCCATAATTCATATGGGGTTTTGGATGCACCCGATCTAAGGTAGACTCAGTTAGAGTCATAGCACGTCGTGCTAATTATCTTAGCTTAAAACCTCTTGGCTATGTTTTTGCTTGAAAGCATAGTTGTATCCATATTTAGAAGAGTCTTATTCTTCCTTTCAGTCACCCCATTTTGTTGGAGAGTTTTGGCGGCTAAAAAACTTATGTTTCACTCCTAACTCTTCATGCTAATTTGATAATTTTTTTCTCAAATTCTCTTCCATGGTCACTTTAGATTTTCTTTATGGTTAGATCTTTCTTAACTTGAATCTATTTACAAATGTTTATGAATTCATTAAAAGCTTTGGATTTCTCCCTTAGGAATGATACCTAAGTATACCTAGAGAAATCATCAACCACAACCATAAAATACTTCTTCCCTCCTAGACTCTCAATTCTAGTTGGACCAGCTAAGTCCACGTGACAAAGTTCTAGGGGTCTAGTAGTCTCAATCAATGTAACTTTCTTTTGCAAGACCCTAGTTTGCTTCCCCATTTAACAACTCTTGCATATTGAGTTGTCAACCTTGCATAGCTTGGAAAGGTCCTTGACGGTCCCTTTCTTGCTAAGTCTTGTAAGATCCCTAAAGTTGAGATGTCATAATCTTTTATGCTAAAGATTGGTCTCATCATTTTGGGTCAAAAGACAAGTGACCTCTTGTTTAGCATGAGGATCAATGACATAGCAATTGTCACTTATCCATACTTCTTTGACTAGGATGTTGTATTCCTTGTGATCCTTGATCACACATCCATCTTTGTCGAATTTCACTTTATAGCCTTTGTCACATATTTGACTAATGCTAATAAAATGGTGTTTAAAGCCTTGCACATAGAGAGCCTCGGTGAGTTGTGGAATGCTAGGGGCCATAATTGTTCCTACCCCAAGGATTTTGGTAATGTTTTCATCTCCAAAAGTGACATATTCACCTTGAGCTTCCTTAAGTTTGGTGAAAAGCTCTCTCTCACCCAACATGTGCCTAGAGCATCCACTATCAAGGTACCACCTTGATGAGCTTTTGACTCTTAGTGTGGTGTGGATGACAAAACACTTTGGCTCATCCTTCTTTACCTAAACTCTCTTAACCTTGAGAGGTTGAAAGGCTTGTTGGTTAGCACTTTGTTGGGCTTGGTCCATCTTTCTTTGAAGGTTTATATTTTCAATGTTTTGAAAATAGTTTATCTTCTTGACATTCTTCCCATTTGATGTTTTGTTTGCTTGCATTCTTTGGAACTTAATGTCATTTGCCATTTTTCTATAATCCACCTTAATATGCACTTTTAAGCCATAATAGTAGCAATAGAATGTAGGTCTTCTTGGTGCATGGGATTGTGTTGTCTTCCTTCTAAATTGTTCATTGTGGAAGGACTTAAGACCTCTTCTAAGGTTCCTAAATTAACTAGGTTGCACCTTAGTCTTCCTAAGAGTGGAGGCATTCCCTTGAACTCCTCTATAAGTGGAAGTCTTATATGCTTGAAATTTATTCCATACCCCCTTGGCATAAGAATAAGGCTTGTTCATTCCTTAAACTCCTCTAGAGAAAGATGCTCAATTGGTTTGAGTTTTTCTCCTCACGACTTGTGTATAGGATCTAGATTGGGGTTGCATAAATCTCTCACAATCTCTACCTTGTCCCTTAGGTGATTTACCCTTGAAAGAGGTAGATGTCTTCTTCTCAACCTCGTTTAACTTTTAGAAGGGTTTTTGTGGCTCCACCTTTTCCTTTCCCTTATAGGAAGGTTGTGGAGGTGGTTGAGTAGATCCCTTAGATTTGACAAAGCCATTCTTGGACTTTTGAGTTGAGGAAGAGGCAACGGCCTCGGAATAACCAAGTCTGGTCATATCCCCGTGCTCTTTGTCCATTTTAGCATCTTCTCGAACTTCCCATTTCCTTGGGAAAGATGGAAGATGTGTTTTGATGGAGCAGTTAATTAGAGAAGAAATTGTGTTGGAGTAGTACTCATATCCCCTATAAACTCCCTCATTTCTATTTCCTTCTAGCTATGATATCCGTGTACAAATAACATTGCAAAATATGAAGCTTGTATTGTCGGCCTAAAAGCTGCTATTAACCTAGGCATCATAGAGCTTGAAGTCTTCGGTGACTCAGCCCTAGTCATCTTCCAAGCCACTAGAGAATGGTTTATCAGAGATGAGAAGTTCTTAGAGTATCATGATTGCCTTTAGGTTTTATCTTGAAATTTTGAGTATCTAAGCTTCAGTTTGGTGGCTCAGAATAAAAATCAGTTTGTAGACGTATTAGCCACACTTGCCTCTATGATTGATATGTCTCACGATTCCTTGATGAAACCCATTGAAATCAAGCAAAGATCAAAGTCGACCCATTGCCTTTAGATCATAGCAGTAGATCCAAATAGAGAGCCTTGATTCTTTGATATCAAGAAGTACCTTAAAGATCAGACATTTCCCTTCATGGCCTTCAAAATGGATCAACATACTTTGCAAAGATTGGTTACACACTTTGTCTTGCATGGAAGTTTCTTATATAAAAAATCTCCTCATCATGTCTTGCTAAGATGCATAGACTAGTATGAAGCATCAACTATTATTAAAAATATCCATGGTAGAGAATGTGGTCCGCACATGAATAGGCTCATGCTAGATAAGAAAATCCTTCGTTTGGGTTATTACTGGTCAACTATAGAAGCTGATTGTTGTAGCCATGTGAAAAGGTGCCACACTTGCCAATCTTATGCCAACCTCATCAAAGCACCGTCTTCAGAATTACATAACTTGACTATGCCTTGGTCTTTTTCCATGTAGGGTATCGACATAGTAGGGCCCATGCCCTAGAAAGCAGTTAATGGACATAAGTACATCATAGTGGCTATCAACTATCACAAAATGGGTGGAGGTTGCGTCTTTGTCCACAATCACAATGAGGAACTCAACAAGGTTCATAAGCAAGGACATTATTTTCTGGTACAGTGTCCCTAGCAAGATTATCATAAACAATGCTACAAATTTTGTGGGAAAAGATCTCTAATTGCTCTACCAAAAATTTAAGATCCAACACCATCGATCTTCTCCATATAAACCACAGATGAATGGGGCGGTGGAAGC
>JAOXJP010225901.1:0-25531 GCA_025762735.1 Platanus orientalis | reverse complement strand
ATATATATATATATATATATATTATAAAAAAAGAATACTTTCAAAGGATCCCCTATTTCCACTGACAAGTCAATTGGCAGTACACCAACAGAATATTTTGACTATTTAATACTCTGGCCAGCATTTCAAAACAACAATAAGACTAGACAAGCTTAATGGACCAGAATGTTGACTAAGCAAAAAACAACATGATGCAAGAACATTCAAAAGAAAAATACAGTCATCCATATCTTGGTTCAGTCATATATATATATACATAACAACTAATCTGTAGCCATAGGGTATCAGATTTAGTAGAGAGCTATTCTAACCCTAAAGAAATAAAAAGAGGATGGGCTATATGGATATAGGATAGCCACCTGACATGCTTAAGCAGACTTTATCAAACAAACTAGGAAAATGTAGATTAAGTTTTAGAGAATGATACAATCCAGCATATAAAAATAAGATAAAAAATAAAAAATAAAAAAAAGAAAGAAAGAAAAAAAAAAAAAGGACAAGATACAAGCAATAGGAATCAGCACCTAGAGTTTCTGCAGGGATTCAGCACCTTCAAGTTTGCAATCACACAAAGTGGTATATAACACAAAGCTCAATGTGACACATGAGTTTATGTCATGGCCTGGATATCTGGGGAATGGTAGAACCTCTTATGGTCCCAACCTGGCCATGGCTTCAGTTTCTCTTCAGAAGGAACAAAAAATTAAGGATCAACTAGACTGAAAAAATGTAGGGATTGAATCAAGCAATGGTGGATAGTTCCCACTTTGAGTCGCTGCATCCTTTGTCTCTCTACTTATTGATCCAAAGCAAATTTCATTCAACTTCTACTCAAAAATAGTTTACAAAATTTTATACAAGCAACCACATGTCCCACATGACAATTCAAACCCTAATGCAATTATACAACTGCTATTACAACCCTGTCTCAACTTAAAGAAAACCTACTCTACTTGGAACAAAATAAAACACCTTAACTGACAGACAATAATGTACCCAGAACAAAATGAAACTAAATAATACCTAATGATAATTTTAAAGCAGATACCCTAATTTTTCCTGAGTGAGTTATTGGAGATTTCAACAAATCTCATAAACCACATGGAATCTAGAAAAGCTATTCCAGATGTATGGTGTAAAAACCATCCTCTAACTTCAAAAGCAACGTCAATTGGACCAGCAATGACCTTACCTTTTTTTTTTTTTTTTTTGAGAGGTAAAACTGAATTTATTGAAGAGAAAAATCAATAAAGTACAAAATAGGATCGGATCACTGGGTAGGTGATATCAAACAAAAGATAATAAAAAGATATAAGGAAAGAAACAAACAAAACAAACATACGGAGCGAAGAAAAGTAATACAAAACAAACCAAAACGAGTTACATTTCCTCACTCCATATGGCATACCACACCGTCTCCTCACAATCCGGCCAAACCGAGACCCACTCAAAAAGGATATTATAGATAAAGGTCACCAGAGTAGTCTTGTTTTTATACTTATCCTTAAAGATCCTGCTATTCCTTTCCTTCCACAGTCCCCAACATAGAGCCCCCAGCAGAGCACGCCAGATGAAGAGGGCTAATTTATCCAAGCCACAAATCCACCAACCTAAAATCAGCTCATGGAAAAGATTCGAAAAGATCCAAGGAATTTAGAGGTAAGAAAGGAAAAAAGCCCACACCACTTTAGCCATAGAGCAGTGAATGGAAAGGTGATTCACAGATTCCTCCACCTATTCGCCAAATTCCAGCCTCTGTTTTGAAGATGATTGAGGGTAAGAATTTTCTCCAGAAAACTATTCCAAATGAAAAAAGATACTTTAGAAGGAATATCCACATTCCAAATGCTTTTTTGAGGAACCAATATATCTGTAAAATTTGAAAGTTTAACATATAGACATTTAGCAGTAAAGCACCCTTTACTGTCAAGCAACCAAACCCACTCAGCCATAGCATCCGACACAAGGTTGATATTACCCAAGAGACCCAACAAACTCATCAACTCTCTAACTCCAAGTCATTAAGGGCTCTCCTCAAACCAAGATACCAAACTCTCCTACTAGAATCAAAACAATTAGCCACCAAAGCCTAATGATCCAAAAGTCAATCTATAGATATTCAAGAAAGCCTCCTTTAGTGGAATCTCCCCCACCCACACATCCTTCCAAAAGCTAATGTTCCCCCTAAACCTAATTTAAACCTAATGAACTTCCAAAATATCTCATTCACAACCAAGATGGACTTCCAAATCCCACGTCCATGTCTCACTCTAACCTCTCTAGACTTCCAACAATATAACTCCCCAAATCTAGCCACCACAACCTTCATCCAAAGACTCTCATGCTTCCTCTCAAACTTTCAAAGCCATTTAGCTAAGAAGACCCAATCATGTTTTTGGATCTTCCTAATACCAAGCTCCCTCTTGTAAATTCCAATCTACTAAATGATATTTGTGATGTTCGACTGAATCATTCCAAAGGAATCTTCTAAACATGGCTTCCATCCTATTTGCCATTGAAATCGGAATCGTAGAGGGACAAAAAGTAGTTAGGCATAGCTGCCAATGTAGCCTTGACCAAAGTTAGTCAGCCCACTTTTGAAAGCAAGAGAACTTTCCACACTTCTAATCTAGCAGAAATCCTTTCAATTACCAACTCTCAAATCATCTTTGATTTGTAACTTGCACCTAACGGGAAACCTAAATATGAAGTAGGAAGGGGGCGAATTCTACATCCCAATATCCAGGCCAAATTCTCAATGTCACAATCCTCACCCACTTGAAAAATCTCACTCTTAGCCAGATTGATCTTTAAGCCCGATACTGCCTCGAAACATCTAAGATATTCCATTTGATGCAAATCAGCATCACAGAATATCATAGTATCATCTACAAACTGGATATGTGATATGGTAACTTCCCTAGAACCCACCTTGAAACCAAAAATAAACCGCATTTTCACTTTTTTGATCATTCTACTCAAAACCTCTAAAACCATAGCAAAAAGAAACGGGGATAAAGAATCCCCCTGCCTAAGGCCTCTTAACCCACTAAAGAAGACTGCGGGACACCCATTGACCAACATCAAGAACAAGGCCGAGCAAATACAGAAAAACATCCAACTCCTCCATTTAGCACCAAATCCCATTCTTAAGCGTATATAGTCCAAAAATCTCCAATTAACATGATCGTAAGCCTTCTTTAAATCCAATTTACAAATCACTCCACTCTTGCCAAACTTCCTCTTATCTGCAACGCATTCATTCATAATAAGCACCCCATCCAAGATTTGTCCACCTACAATGAATGCCCTTAAGGAGGATAGATGATGTTTTTCAAAACTGTCTTCAAGCATAGAAATGATCTTGCAAACACTACTCAATGGGAAAATTTGGCAGAAATATTTTAATTCCTTTGCCCCATGTTTTTTGGGAATTAAGGCAATAAAGGTGTTATTGATATGTTCATAAAATTCATCTGTCACTTGCATCAAATCACCTTTACCTATGTCCCATCACCTTTGAAAGAATGAAATAGAAAAACCATCTGGGTTGGAGCCTTGTCTCCCTTCATACTTTTAATTGTATTGAGTACCTCATCTTCCAAAAATTGCCTCTCAACCCAATTTTTCTCCAAACCTTATATTTTATCAAACTTCAATCCCTCAAGAAGAGGCCTATTCAGATGGTCATCCCTAAACAAGCAAGTATAATAAGATTTTGCCCTATTTTTTATCTTCACTTGGTTTTGAGTCCACTCCCCATTTTTTTTTTTTTTTTTTGAAGAGATAGATAAAAGGATAAGCTTTATTAGAAAACAAACAAAGGAGAAGAGAACAAGGGGAGCCTCACCAGAAAGGTGAAAGCAAAACAGACCAAAAACAACAAGAGCAAAGAAAAAGAAAAAATCCCCCAAACAAAACGAAGTGACTACTCGCTCCAAATAGACTCTCAATCTCCTTCATTAAAGTCACTCCTAATTGAAACCCATTCCAATAGAAGGTTATGGATTTGAAGAATCAGCCTCTTGCAACTCATTGTCTTGCCCTCAAAGATCCTAGAGTTTCTCTCATTCCACAAGCCCCAACAAATAACCCCCGGCAGGTAAGGCCAAATAATCAAGGGTAAACCCTCCAAATCACGGATCCCCCACCCGTGGATTAGATTCCGAAAATAAGAGGGGAAAGACCAAGATATATTAAGATGGGAAAGAAAGAAGTTCCTAATTGAGTCCACTCCCCATTGATCCAAAGGCCATGAATAGTATTTGAACACTTATTTTCATATGTCACTTTATGAAGAAAAAAAAAAACTTTGTATTGCGATCTCCTTCCTTCAACCATTTAATCCTGGACCTCTGTCACCAATACGAATGTCTCCCTCTCCAATCTCTCATCACTAAATAACACCCTCTCCTTTTCAAGTAAGTCAAAACCCCTAATTTTCTCCAAGCACCTCTTATTCTCCTCTTTAATATATCCTGCAAACACTTTATTCCAAGCTTTTAATCGATACTTTAGAGTATTTAGCTTGAGAGGAAAAATACGACTTGCATTTCCTGAAAACGAAGATTGATGTCATACTTGATCCATCAAATCCATGAAGTCTAGCTGAAGGAACCATGAATCCTCGAATTTAAACGGAGATGGACCCCCAAATACTTAGCTGGATTAGCTGGATTTAAGTATAATAGGGATATGATCCGAAATTGTTCTTGGAAGCGCCACTTGCAATCTCATAGGGAACAAATCCTCCTATTCATTGTAATATAGGGATCGATCTAGCCTACTTATGGAAGGACTCCTAAAAATTAGACCAAGTGAATTTTTCACCTTTAAGAGGGATGTTGATAAAATTCTCAAATTTATACATTCTCGAATCCCTCCTATTATCCCCTTTTTCCTCTCATGCACAAATCAGATCAAATTGAAATCCCCCCCAAGACACCAACGAGCTTTAATATTATCTAATTCCCCTAAGAATGCTTCTACCTCCCAAGCCGCAATGGACCATATACCCCAGTAAAGACCTATTCTTCCAACATATTAACCATCCTACAATGAACCAAAATCGAGAAGGCCTCCACCTCATGCTCCAATACCTCCACCTTATCTTCATTCCAAATCACAAGAATCCCACCACAAGCCCTCATAAGGGGAGATCCAACCAGTCGATTGAGTTCTTAACCCAAATCTCTTTCACAATTTGATTAGTCATAGTTTCCATTTTTGTTACTGAGAGCACTAGTATATCCGAATAAACACCCTTGATACCTTTGATAATAGTCACTCTTTTATCCCTATGGCCCATTCCTCTAACATTCCAAAAAAGGAGTTGTAGATCCATAAAATTCCCTTAATGACAATCCCTTTACCACTCCAGCTCCCCCCTTGACTTAAACACCCATCCTTCCGATCATAGTTTACATTGCTCTCTAGTTTTTTTAGTTCATTAATAAGGCATTTACCACTAACCAAAATAGGATTAAGCTCTCTTACATCTCTCCTTCTCCTTAGCTCAATTGCCTTAAAGAATTCTAAAGTTTTAGCCTCAAATCCCTCAGAAGACAAACCCAAGAAATGACCGAATTCCTCTAATTTGTGGAGAACCCACTCAGAAATACATCCCTCATCTCCTGGTATAAAAGGAGGGCAGGAATGTTTTACTCCAACTAAAGGTGTAGAATATTATGATGGTCTGCTCCTTAAGGGGGTAACCAGAACTTGACCAACAATCCAAGAATCTTTTTTCCTGGATTTCATCCAGGAAAGACCTCTATTCCTATCACAACAAATGCATAGAATCTGTAGCTAAGGTGAGGATGTTGAGATAAGGGGCATGATTATATAGGATAGAATTAAAAATGAAGGCATCCTTGAGAACTCAGGCTAAGATGATTGGAAAATTCGAACCTTATAGGATTAGCTTCAAATATATGTACATGTAAGGCACTAGAAAAAGTGGATGAGGGCATGTAATCATGGTTAAAAAACTCAAGATACAAATCAGGGTTGAATTGGCCGATCCGGTGCAGGTCAATGATCAACTACTTATCTGGGGTCAACCATTGATCTGAAGTCATCAACTTCGATATGATCCACTAATCCAAGTTAGATCTAGACTGATTAGCAGATCCAGACCCTAGAATTGGATCGGCTAAGTTTTGAAACCATGGATGTAATCTAAAAAGACACTCACAAAAAAAAATGTACTCTAAAAAGACAACAGAAACTCTTATTTGATGAGTGCTAGGGTTTCTAGTTCACTTTGACATTTATCTCCAATAGGAATGGTGACATTTTCTCAATGTAAAGATTGTGGTTTGTTGAGGGAAGGGGATCTTACCAAGAATTGTGGAGGTTTAATTGGGTGCTCTCCTTTGTAAATAGGGGTGTTTCTTGTTTGGCCTTGGGGTAGGCTCTTTCGATGTTTCGGGCTTGAAGTTTTGACTGCGGGCTAGGGGGTCTTTCCTCTCTTTTCTTGTTTTGCTTTTATTTTGGGGATTCCTTATCCCTTTTCATCTTTTCAATAAAATTCTTCTTTTCCCATAAAAAAAAAAAAAAAAGAAATGTTGTCCCATCCAAGAACATGCTAAAGATGTTTCATGGTGTTGCTTTTATCCCAATTGATGCAGAGCAGATAAAGAGAAAAGTTGACTAAAATGGTTTGATCATATACAATGAAGACAAATAATTGCATCAAAGAGGAGTGACATGGTACAAGGGGAAGACTAAAAATGACTTGGGTTGACGTAGTGAGGAAAGACACGAGTGTTTATGATTTGATGGATGATATGGCCCTAGACAAGAATCACAAAACAGGTTTGTGTGGAAGATCCCAAGTAGTTGATATAAGGCTCGGTTGAGTTGAGTAGAGTCGGTTCGTTGGTGAGTCACCTAGCAAAGAAATTTAGGTGACCCAAGTAATCTTCAACAAGGCAGCTTAGTTGGCAGCCTAGCAGGGCTCCATGTGCTCATGCGGTAAATTTCAGCCCAAAAAACACTTTGCCACTTGTTAAAATAATTCCCTCTTTATTGGGAACTTTTGAATTAATGCTTTGACAGCTGTTAGTACTAAGGATTAGTTCAATACATGGTTATCCATACAGCTCAAATGGACTAGAGAACTAGACAGATGGCCAATCCAAATGGTCCTAGTGATGGAGGGTCCAGATTGGCCACTTCATCCCCTCGCATGGCTGACATAGGAGATGTCACCTAATGAAAAAATCCAGGTCATGCAGCACGACCTAAAGATACCAATAAAATAGTGTAGCAGGACAAGGCTGGTTTAGAACTTTACTCATACAGTAAGTGGGCTGTAGGTTTCAAACTTTCAATAAACTTTGTACTCTGAATAAACAACAAGGTACTCGTGGGTTAATAGGGGATTAACCAGGACCAGATTATGGACTGATTAACACAGAGTAGATGACTGGCCAGTAGGTCAAATATAGGATTAAATTAGTCAGATTATACTACTGGGAGAGGATTAATTTCAGCCAATTTAAGGGACTGTTTTCCAGGGATTTAACATATAGAAAGGCTAAATGATCTGGATCTGACAGATGAGGTAGCTGTAGGACATAATGATGTTGGGGTTCATGTTTTCACTTCAGGACTTTACGTAATCATGGGTCTCAGAGTGTTACAGAGTTGGGTTTACAGATTAGGGACTTCTTGACGGAATTTTAATAAGAAAAGTGCAGAAAAAAAAAGGGGTGGCAGGTATGAGTGTCTATGGTCCTTGGGTTTCTTTACGGAAAAACTTCAAGAACAATACAATAGAGGAAACCGCTAGTTATGGAGAGAACTTCTCTGGGATTCTTGATACTAAAATCAATGGAAAGGGTTTTGGAAAAGGTGTTGCATGTACGTGGATATCAAGAATTCCAGTAAGATGGATTCTTGACATGATTTTCAGGTTTTATCGATGGATAAAACTCTTAGGCAGAGCAAGAAACAATAAGAACAAAAGAGTGAGGAAAAAAAATAGGTAGAGAAGAATGAAGACTAAGAAGAGAAGAAGAAGAAGATGAATTAGAAAAAGAGATAAAGAGATAGGGGATAGATACCTCGAGGAAAATCACCAATCCTCCCTAGGAAATCACCAACCTAGGATCAAGTTTAGGAGAAGAAGGGAGCAATTTAGCTTCAAAATTTTATTCAAGAATTCATTAAAAATTTAGTACAAACCATGAGGGTAGTTTTATAAGCCAAGACCCGCTCTAATTCAATCTTAGCCATCAAACACAAATATACTCTCCTTCTCAAATCATGTGGAAGAGATCTCTCTGCAAAACTCTATTTTGAAACTAGTTACAACGTTGTCATAGATAAAAAACTAAAATTCCTATTACATATCTAACTAGCCCATACACAAAAAAGTGTATAAACTCTAATAAAAGGCTATAAAAACTAAAAGAAACTTAAATAAATAGCAAATAAGACCTAGCAACATCTCCATAAAAGCACACACGTGGCCCCACAATCAAGGGAAAGTGGGCCCCACATGCCTCCAAAATAGTAAGTTGCTCCAAAAACTCTAAATCGAAACAAATCTCTTCCTTCTTGCCATAGGCCTTGTAGACTTCCAAATTATTCACAAGTAGACCCCATTAACCTCATATGCGGGTCCCACCTAGGCTTCCATGTCCTCGTCAGCCACCATGGAAAATATGTGTGGGTGGGTGGGGAGAGAGGTATTATTCAACATTGCTTTTTTGCATCTTCCATGCTTTATCTACCTTTTGTATTTGCATAAAACAAAACTGCATTTTCATTTTTTTCCTTTTTTTTTAATGAGAAAAAAAGATTTATTGAAGAAAACCAAAACAAAACCAGTGAGGGAATGAGACACCCCCAACAATACAACAAAGGAACACCAAAGAAACACAAAAACCTAGCACAAGACCACCCAACTCCCCAACCCCAAACCCTCCCTCAACCCCCTATAAAATCTACGCAGTCCCTTACAAGAGCCCCTTCCTCCAAGGCATAATGCCTTTTGCATCTACTAGCACAAAAGACTAATTTCTCTTTAATCTGCATGTGGACCTTGAAAGAATGTTCATCAACACCATTGAATACCTTGTTGCGTTCAGGCCAAAGGGACCAACATACCACTGCCATATCCTCCTACCAAGGTCGTTTAGTGCATCAATCCTCCACCCACCAAAAAGTTGTGTAGCTCCGGAGGAGAAATCCAAAACAAACAGAACTCCTTAATAGTCCAGCACCAACCTCCCAAGCATATGGGCAAGGGAGAAGTGGGAAACAGTCTCACCATCCTTGTAGCGTAGAAGACATATACTTGTAAGCTGCACCCCTTTTCTCATGAGCATATCCATGGTGAAAATATTCCCAAAACTGCAGCCCACATGAAAAATTGGACCTTCAATTGCCCCCCTTTGTACCACAGTACCCGCCAAGGTCCCTACACCGGCTGCGATTTCTCCAAGGCTTCGTAACAAGATCTCACCTTGAAGCAACCCCCAGGTCCCTTTGTCTAAACCTTGTTGTCTTCACTTTCACATAAACCTTGGCACTCATGCAACTATCCCAGTAACCAGGAAATCATTGGGATCTCCCAATCGAAGGCTGCTCTACGACGTACTAGCCGCCGAACCACACCACTGATGGAGACATCATGCCATGTGGCAGCCCAAGGTTTACTATCATAGGAGGAGGGGTCCCGTGACCTTATGGATCGAGTAGGATGACTGAGGAGGTCCACATGTCAGTCTGGAGCAGATTTGGAGGCTTTTGGAGCTATATTATATGAGGAGACATGTGGGGCCCACATATGATTTGGTGGGGTGCACACATGGAGACACATGAAGGAATATCTTTATCCTACCATTGGAGTTTTAGTTTAGGTTTATTGGCTTTTGTTGGGTTTGTTTTCGTATTTTAATTGAGAGTTTACGAGTTATTTAGGTCTTGGGACATGATGGTCATTTTATTATTGTTTTGGGTTTGTTTTGGCAGCACATGTGTATTTTCCATTAAGTAGTCGAATAAGGAGAAGGGAACCACGATTTTGGCTCTTCAGTTGTCTTTTTTTTTTTTTTTTTGGAAGCTCTTAGGAATAGAAAGCTTCTAAGATGGTTTTCTTTTGGGTCTTTAAAAGGGATATTACCTCATGTAATTGGAGATTGATGAAGAAATAAAAATTTTGTTGTCGTTTCGGCTCCCAAAAAAAAGACAGACTCTTCTTCCTCAAGCTTTCTGTACCAAGCTTGAGCCCAGGTAGGGAGTACTGTGGGTAGTGAGTCACTGGTATCTTGCTTCATTATCTTCTTCTTCTTCTTCTCCTTCTTTTTTTTTTTTTTTTTTTTGTATTGCTAGCTGTTATCCACTGAAAACCCTTACATCCATTACCTTCTTCCCTCTATCCTTACAGTAACCATAACCCATATCCCCAACCTATTGGCCACATTCTCCATTCTCCCCATTAAGCTTTCTCCATCTAATCCATAACCCATCACACACTTCATTACCACATCTTATTTGAAATTCCACCATTAAAACCTAAGTTCTTCCAATAATTTTGTTTTAAATCCCATCAGATATATTTATACCCAATCGTCTACTTCATAACCCTATCTAACACCCTGTTGTTTAGCCTCTATTATGAACCTGATTACTCCAATTTAGTGTTACACTACCTTGATGTTTCAGCCCCTAAACAGAATATGATTCAGCCATAAATTTTGTTAAATAGCTTGCTGCCCAGTCCACCACTCTGTAAACCAGTAAGACCCCTATTATACATCCTATCCCAGCAACTGTTTCAAGAAATTCCTAAGAGATCCAAAAGAGATGATATAAAAGAATGCTGCCTCTAATTGTGCCTGTGTGTGTATGCTGAGTACTCCCTGAGTATATATTAATTTGTTGGTGTTGCTGTTGGCCTTTAAGAACCATCCCCTAAGTGGACATTAAACCAGAGACAATTGATGATTGTTGTTCAATACACAGATCTGACTGAATGTGATACGACTGCTAGTGTTCCATAATTTACAGATTGCGATCATAGACATCACTGAGTGCCTGCTACAGAACTAATTGCTGATTGGAAGACCTTTATGTACACTTAGCATGCTGACTGAATTGACTCCAATGTTGCTGTACAACCACATATCTCAGAATTGTTCCAGGCCACTGGGTTACAGTTAAAGATTCCTCCGGTATTGGTACCTATCATGCTCACTTTGCTGTTTAAACACCAGGTACACTCTTCCCTGTATACACATTGGAACACACCCAGATTGCTGCCCAGAAAATCAGCCTCCCAACAGCTATTGTTCTAATTATTACCTGGACCCATTTTAATCTACATCAGTCGTGGTACACCCACTCACAACCTGTGGCTTACCCACTGTTTTAATACACCCATACCCTGTTTCCATTCCAATACACAACCTGCCTAAATCAGTCAGTTATTCCAACAAACTCCTCGAGACTACATACTTATTATAACCAGCCCATTGAACTTCTGTCTATGGACTTGAAATTTTGAATGGTGTGTGGATTCCTATAAATCTGAAAGTATTTCATAATATTGGCATATATTTGATTTCACTTCTACTTTATTTGGTCCGCTACCTTGGGTTTGAGTGCATCATTATTTAATCTCCAATCTAACCTTGAAGTGCATAAGATATAGAGTAGCAATCCTTTTTATTCTTCCACATTGCTTTGTCTATTTTCTTTTAATCTCTCATTGCATCTGATTTCACTTATATCTTGCATCAAATTTGGTATCAGAGTCAGGTTGCAGCTAGTCTTATCTAGTTGTAATCCTAACCACCCTAATGCTATCTAGGTATTGGCCCTATTCCCATATTCCCATTATTTGGTCATTGCATGCTATTGCTTGAGTGCTGCTTTTAGCTTTACATTCACATAGTTTAAGCATCATTTAGAGGTCTTTAGAGGACTGATTTCTGTCCAGCATTGCCTTAGGTCATCTCATTACACCTAAAGAAGGCAAACCACCCCCCTAGTTGTACTAGTGCATTCCCACAAGGCTTGGGACTGACTACCATCCCAAGATGACTGTAGATAGCTTCAATATTGAGCAAGCTTTGTAGCGATTGAGTGATCAATTTAATGAAATGATGGACCAGATGTAACAAGAAGTGACTAGGTTGTCTTTAGATGTCACTCATGGGTTGACCACTTTAGAAAATACAAGACCTAGGAGTGAAAGATCCATAGAAGGGAATAACATGCAAAGGCAAGGCTACATAGATAACATTGCTACAGGACCTGAAAGAGTTAGGTTTACCCCACCGACCACTGAGAGAGGTGTAGATGATCTCTTTATTTTCTTCACTTTTTTTTTTTCCATTTTTGGACAAGTAAACAAATAAATTCAACCTTTTTTCTTATATATCCTTTCGCTGTGCTCTTTCCAGAAAACCAAGACAGTGAGAAAGAGGTCCAGCAAAACCAAGTACCAAACTAGCAGATGGATCTTTGTGTTACATGCTTTCCTTAAAAAAAACAGAAACGAAAACAAAATAAACAAAAAAAAAAAATCCCTCAAACACCTACTGTATTAGTATGACTCTACTCACATGGGTAGGATTCGCAAGAACACATCACTGCTAGCCACTCAAGGCTGCGAGACTCAGCCCATTATCTATCCTCTTTCTTCTTTTAGATATACTTCAAGTAAATACTCTCTGATACTAAGTTTCTGCTTTTCACCATGTTTCAAGCACCTTACATTGTTTTAAGAGCCTAATTTCTGAAGCCTTAGACCAGTCCCGCTTTACTTATGTTCTGCCCCAGATTCTCTTCACTTCCAGTCCAGACTCTATGGTTTAAAGCATATAAAGCTGCCCACTTTAATATCTTTCTAGTAAATCTAAAATATCATTTTTACCCATTTTCTGTTAATTTACAGCCTGAGATTTCATTTAGAGTAGAAGCCACCCAGCCAGATATCCATTACACTTAATCCAATTCTTCCTACAATCCAACATAGAAAACCTTGTTACCTAATTTTGTTCCAATCAACCATATCCTTCAATCCTAAATTTTTCTCCTATCCAAAAAAAAAAAAAATTCCTTCAATCCTAAATTTCCTTCCCTTCCTCTACTACTTAAACACCAGATCTGTTAGAGCAGTCAAGCCTTAATTCTTCTAGTTTTACCAACATGAGTGTTTTTTTATTACCTACATGAGTCTTGGCCACTCAATTAAGATCTAATAGATATTCAATAGGAAGAAAAATTCATATGGGAACATGGTTTAAAAGTAATGGATTTCACTATTAATGTACATGCAGTGTCAAACTATTTCATCCATGCCTAGATACATCATTACAGTTCTATGATCAATGCACATATACTAAGGAATATCATCGTTTAATTTTAAAGGCAACCATAGTATGTTCCAATTCTTATAGGAACAATTGTAATATAGCTTGCCACAACTAGCTCCATAAAGAATTAGCATGTCACAAAAACCACACTTGATGCAGACATAATCAAGAGGTTATTGTAAGTGACAATCCACAAGAGAATCAAGTTCAAGATGGGGTCAAAAGATGGGTTAGTTTAAGTGTTTAAAGGGATGGGATATACTTGTAAGAAGGCCAATAGTGCCATGGGTAATTTAGGTTTTTTTAGTACAAGGGTATTTTTGTAATAAGACATTGTTGCCAAGGGTATTTTAGTATTTTAGTGAGTCAACAGGCTAAAATGGGGTCCTTATGAAGTGCTGGACAAAATTATCTACAAGGCCTTAATTTTGGCAGTTTTGCTTTTAGAAAGTCAATGTTTTAGTAGTTTTAGGCTTAAAGAAGTCTTAGGTAGCAAGTAGGGTAGTTAATTTAAGACTTTCTATTTTAATTCTTGCTATTTTCTAGTGTTTTGAGCCTATATAAAGAGCTGCACGTTTTTGTATTGGTAAAAATGGATTATTAAATTAAAGTTTGATTTGTTTGGGTTTTATCCCCCTCCCTTTTCTCATTTCCCATGGTTTAACCTTGTAGAACCTAGGGTTCTTACCTAGTCTCTATCTTCTTCTTCCTCTCTTCCATTTCTTCTTCTCCTATTTTCTTCTATCCCTTGTTCTCTCTTCTCCCTTCCTCCTTTCTTCTTCTTACCTCTTTTATCTCATTTTCAATATACATCTAAGGTGCTACCGTCAATACCATCAAGGACTAAGTTGCTGAACAGAGATTCTTCACTGGTTTATTAAACTTCATTAAAGAAGAGTACAGCAGGTCTGAGTTTTTATAATTTTCTATATCAAAATTTATCATAATTTGATGAAATTTTGTCTGGGAATACCTTTATGACTCATCTAACATCTTGCAATTTTTTAGAATTTTCTGACGCACAAGCAGGGGTGTTTTGGTAATTTTGTGGGTCTGTCGAGAAATTCCAGAATTACCCTTCTGGGTTATTTCTTTCTCTTACTTCCCCTCTTCTTATCTAAACTATTCTAATTCCATCTCCCTTATTCTCTTCAATTCTTAATTTATTTATTTTTACAATTGTGGCTACTTGGTTGTGCTTAAAGTTCAATTCTTAACTCTTTAAAGTGTGTTCTTGCTTCCACATCTTCTCTTTGTTATTCAATTGAGTTTTTGGCATTATCCTACATCAATTTTGGGTATCCCCTTACGCTCTATTGTTCTACATCAACACTCCTCTAACACATGTTTCAAGACATACCAATATTAATAAACAAAGCCATTTTCCTTTTCCCCACAACAAAGCCAAGAACCATTGATTACCTTAAAAATCTAAAACAACAAAAAAATATCTTGTGTCAGATACATCTCTGAACATGTAATATAAAAGTATATAATAACCAAATTACAAACAAGAATTCAGTCTATAAAATTCAGCACGGACATATCCATTTAAACATACTTATCCATGTGCAAACAAACACAATCCCTGAAGATGTATAAACTCACCTTTATGCATAATATGATTAAAGAATAAAGCTATATATTAAACAACCCAGTAGTTAACCTAATAATATGGAAATTCTGAAGAACCTTACAATTCATTTCCGGACTCCTCCTCATAAACAAAGCTACTGAAAACAGGTCCCATTGTTCCTTTAGCATCTGAACTAGATGCATCACTGCCTCCACCTTTATGTTTCTATTACCCACATTTCAAAGCAATAGAAAAGAATAAATGAAGAAAACCTCATAGATAGTTGCAGAAGTATAAAAATAAAAGAAAATCACACTTAAATGACCAGATACTCACAGCAGTAAAACCTGCAGCCCAAGAAGGATAAAGTTCACTAACTATCATTATATACTTCTGCATTGCTTCTTCTGGTGCCATAGCACCCAATCTCTGCCATGCATGCCTTGCACATGTCACCAAAAAAAATTCATTTTTTTATCACTCAGCTATGCAAGCATAGAAATATTCATTTTCTGCAAAGTAATATAATGACAGAATAACCAAATAACTAGTTAGAACAATCAAATATCTACAAACAGCTTTTTCTTTTCATGTTTTTAATATATGTAGACTAGAGGAAATATCATATGAAACCCCAAAACCATCACTATAACACAAGTACATACAAGCATGGTATCAAATGTCTCGAAATGTCTTATATGTCACTCGACATATATCCATGTCTACCAAGACCGACACGACATATTACTTATGCCGACACGAAACATTAATTACATATAAAACTTCAATTTTCAGTCGACATGATGTACAATGTCAACGTGTTGAGCGAATATTCCCCTTTGACAGTGTATTATTGCCTAATGTCAACAATGTGTTGTTATGCTAAAAAATCTTATGAAAAACGATAAATTCCAAAGAAAATAAGAAGGAGAGAAGTAAAAGAAAAGCGAATAAAGAAGAAAGGAAGAGAATCTACTTGTTCCCTTATCTTTATCCAGTTAAATTATAATATGTTTGTCAACCATTATGTACCAATGTCCTATATTAAAATAAGTTAGCATTCCTAATGAATTCATTTGTCCCCTTATGTTTAGGTAGTTAGATCAAAATATGCCTTTTAAGTTTTCATGATTTTTACAGTATTTCTTTCCAACATTCCTGACATATGTTTTGATCTGACCGACAATTCCACCAACACCAACATTTTGAACTGTGCATATAGGTAGGGAGGCAATTAACTCTATAAGAATACAGTTTTAAAATTTTACTCCCAAATTTTTCTCCTTGATAATATAAAAATCTCTATTGAAGAAAAGGAAAAAAATAAGTACATAAACAAGTAAAATTAATATTATAAAAGAAAGATTGTGGCCCCAATGGACCCCATGGGGGAAAAAGAAAAGAAAAGAAAGGCGGATAATATGAAAGAAAAAGAAAATTCAAAATCCATTTTCTAGATAGGTATCTGGTTGCCTCACTTGCTTTAATCCAAACATAGAGGAGGAAAGGTTCAGAATCACAAGTAAAATCTTTGTCAATGATGAGAGCAAGGCAGCAACTGTTATATGAGCTAGTTGATTCCAACCATTAAAGGCCCAAAAATAATTCCCTATCATATCCCCCAACCCCCACCCACCCAAAAATAAAAAATAAAAAATAAAAAATCTCTAGCTTCCACCATGGTGGAATCCTTAATGCCAAATAGAAAGCCTGGGAATTACACATAAGACTACCAATTTGCTTCCAAAAGTTCAAAAGATATATGTTTGGCTTAGTTTTCAATTTTATCATAATATAATTAAATATTTTACAGGTTTAATTCTAATAACAGGTTAAATTTTATCAATGAAAGTTATCGAGAAGCATAATGCTTACTGAGCAAGTTCTCCCCAACCATAAGAAGTCCGCATATATTTCCTACCATAACCCCCCTCTTTCACTTTCGCAAATTCCTTAAAGCCATCATACAGTAGCCTTTTTCCCTATTTTCTTTCCATTTCTTTCCTTCCTGTTATCAAACTTGGGAATGACACATAAGACTGCAAATATGCTTCCAAAAGTCAAAATGATATATGTATGCCTTAGATTACAGCTTTTTTGTAATAGGACGATATATATTACAGGTTAGATTCTTTCATGTCAAACATATAACATGGAAGTGAAGATTCCCTCCATAAGGTAAAGTTCTGCAACTTGAAGGTAATGTTTCTCTATGCAAGGTACATAAAGGAAGAAATTGTGCCGATTAGAGCTTCGCAATAACTAGTACTTTATATGGTAAAATTTGTTCGGCTTCTATTGGTTTTAAGAAATAATAGAACAGGTACATGTAGTCAAGGTGGAGATTCTTCCATGTAACTGTATTTGACAATGCTAAGTTGAGCCCTTATGTGTGGCTTGGTGAAGACATAAATTATGACAGACTGAAAGATAACTTGGAGAGCAAAAGCACCCAATGTTTGAAGTCCCTGTTCCAGTCATAACCCATTGGCTCATCTTGTAATTTCAATTAACAGATAAGCCCCAAGTATCACTGCTTATGGATGTGGCCGCACATTGCATGAAACCACATAAATTTGGGATACAGTGAACTTACTATTTGATTTTCTTCATACATGGCGGATTTTTTTGATAACTTGATAATAATTGAAGCTCTCCCAACCAAAAAAGAAGAAGAAAGAAACAAAATATCAGAGATCCTCAAAAGCTAATCAAAAGTATTTTTGCAAGGAGACCAAAAGTTCCAGTTATATAATATTTTCTTTAAAGTGGGGAAACCAAACTCCCCATTAAACCCTTCCTTTCAGATTGCTAACCATAAGTAACAAGGCATAAAATGGAGAAAAACTCAACATAAAGTATACATTTAAAAGCTACATGTTTGAAACCAACAAATATAAATAAAACATTCTTAGAGGAATACCACTTGGCGCGAGCCGCCATCTTGAGAGCAGAGGGCTGTGGTGCACTGCAAGGACCCTCGGTGGCAATCTTATAGAGACCATAAAGCTGCAATTGAACATCGTTAGACACTTTCTGTGACAAACGATCAGCAGCAGCTGCTGCAACAAAAGCGGTAGCAGCACTAAATGCTTCATCTAGCTCTGTACTCTCAACACCTTCCCAATCATCCTCATCTTCACCCAATTGGCTCTCGCTCAGCACGCTCTTCCCAGTATCACCTCCACTTTCTTCATTATCCCTAAGCTTATCATCACTGGAAGCACTTAATTCATCAACGACTGAATCGCGATCCGTTATCTCCTCAGCGTAAGAAGATTTTGATTCAGTTTCTGCAGGCTCTACCGGTAAATTCTCTTCGCGAACCAGCTTAAGGTTATCATCTCGAAATGAGATGACCATGGATATAAGCTTTGCAACAAGAAACGAGAAAATGAGACCTATGAACACCGATTGAGCAAGGTCTTGCCAGTCTCCCATGATGATCGGATTCAAAGAAATCAAAACCGAATACGATTAAAAAAAAAAAAACTGATCAGAAGCAAAGATGATCTAGGAGATTAGCAGAGCCTTATAGAAGAGCAAAACAAGAAAGGAAAAACGATAGAGAAATGGAACAGAAACCCTAGATTGCACCGATGAATGGACAGGGGGAAAACGAAAACGTTCTGTAAGTTTGCAGAAATGGAACAGAAATATTAATTTGAAGAAACAAAAATACAGTATAAGAAACTCAAAAGAACTGAAACAGTGACGTATAAAACTGAGAAAATCTCAGAAATGAGGAAGAAACTGTGAACATTTGCAGAGACCGAAGCAGAAACGGTTGAAGCACCGGAGTGAATTCCCTGTAGAAAAGAACAAATTTCCCCGAATCGATTGAGCAAAAAGTGACAAAAGTTAAAAAGATTGAAAACCGAGAGACCGTAGAAAAGATAAAGTTCCGTCCAAAGAAAGGAAAAAAAAGGAGAAAAAAAAAAAATGAAGTCGGATGTGTACAGAACGTAAACGCTTTAAAATCTGGAAGCGATCGATTCGAGAAAAAAAAAAAAACGTGGCTTCGTCTGATTGCATGAAAAGTTAAAAATTTTAAGAAAAATAAATCAATTTTCTTATACAACTTTCTTTCAGTCTGAACGGAAAATGAATTTTCCCACCCACCCTCTAACTTTCCAAAAAGAAAATTTGAAATTCTATTTTTTGCTTAAAAATTGGATTTTTGAATTTTTAATTGAAAAACTTAAAAAATAATAATAATAATTAATTAATTCCCCTCAACTTTTCTTTGACAACCAAACATCATTTAGGAGGTTGAGGAAAATTTTATTTCACTTCCCCAACTTCTCCTGCAATCAGACGGGACGGGGTGGATTAGAATTTATATTGCGACGGAGACCCATAAATGCTGGCGCCATCTCACTTTACTATTGGTGGTCGTTATCGTGCGCAATGCGCCCTCAATCCGTAATGAGGGAGGACTCATGGAGTCGTGATTCTACGGAGTTCACATCATCTCCAGTCTGCTCCAGTCTCAGATCACGATGTGACACGATGTCTGACAAAGGGTGTATTAATAAATACACAGGTATTTATTCATTGTGTATTTACTATGATACCCTCCTTTGACCCATGTGTATTCTTTGTCAGGTCACATGTCATGCACTGATTGGTAATATAGAGTGGTACCTGTCCATTCAAACTGGAGATGATTCTAAATGGATTCTAGGATGGCACCCTCATGTGAGTTCCCATTTGAAACCGGCTATTTGCTAGAGGTTGTTTAGTGTAATAGATTCGAATCAGATGGTTTCCAATATAATCAATGCAGGTGTGCAATGCGCTCTCTTTAACATGATCTCGCGCCCTAGTGGATGGCATATTTGTGCACATAGATGATGGAAATTAGTTAAGGGTTTTACTTATCTCAGAGCTTGGCCCATCATGAGCTAAATTTAATGGAAGTAAATTTAACCTTGTTTCAAGCTTGTGGAGATGAAGTCTAAGCCTCTAATTGAGCTTAGCTAAATGAATATGAGCGAGTTGTACTAGGCTCAGCTTGCTAAAAGCTAGACTTGTTAAAGGGTTTTATACATGTATATAATGCAAATAGATATAGCTTACTATTTGATATATTAAAAAATTAAATATATCTTTACATGTTTCCCCTTTGTGATACACTCGAACTTGTTATAATATGGGCCTTTGAGCATGTTACAACCGACTCTTTCTTCAGCCTTTAGAAGCATGTTTAGGTCATAAATTATTGGGCTTTAAGATTTGGGCTGGAAGCAAAGTTTTGATGTCGGTGAGACGAGCACTCTTCAACCTGATCCTTATGTGATGATCTTGAGAGCAGTGCAAAGCTTAGCTCAGCTTGGCTCATTGATACCCCTGGTTGTGTGATGCTTGTTTAAGTCATGACCACGGAACATTTAGCATAGAGCAATGTGTTTCAACGTGTCAACTTGCCCTTGTGGGCATTTCAACCACATTTGGATTGGCTTGGCTTTTGTATACACAAAATTCCGTGGGAGATGCGTCTATAGGGACTTCAGAGTGCTTGCATCAGCAACAAAAAGTGATTTACATTTTTTGGGGTGCGTGCTTATCACTTTTTGAAGATGATGCAAACACTCTATTGTCCTTGCAGACGCATCTAACACGGATTTTGTATGCACATAAGCCGGGGCACTGAGGATTAGGTACAACAACTTAGAGAGTGGCTAAAGTTGGAATGACATCGGGCTGACCAATACAGTGCCAAAAAGTGAAAAAATCCCCCCAAAAAGTGTATATCACTTTTCCAACACTGATGTGTCAGCCCTAATGTAATTCCAACTTTAGCCACCATTGCATGTAGGGGGCATGGCACTTTAGGGGGGCACACCAAATCCTGAGGGTACTGAAGGATGCGCTAAGGATAAAACATGTTCAATTATAAATCCTTTTTCTGTTATTGTTAGTATTTTTTTCTGCTTCCACTCCCACACCAACAAATATATTTATTTATTTGGTAAATAACTAATATAAATATTATAATGTTTAATATAGATGTTCAAGCTCCTGGTGGATCAGGTGAGCTCGGATTATGTGAAAACAAATCTCGTGATAACTGTGCAAACAGCACCAGAGGGGCTAACGCATCAGTACAGAAAAGTGATTTACATTTTTTGGGGGGCACTTATCACTTTTCAGCGCTGATGTGTCCGCACCCTGGTGCCGTTTACACAGTTCTCACGAGATTCGTTTTCACATAAATTTTTCCCGGATCAGGTTACCAGAGACCCAAACCAAGGCCCAACTAAATTATGGGTCTGCTTGTGAATTTTTCAGTGGAAACAAATGTTCGGTGATGAAAAAGTCTACGCGAGTCTCTTTGATAAAGTATATGCTGACACGTGATGTATTGGGGATTAAAATCGTTCAAAAAAGTGCAAGGTTGAAAAAGTAAATGTCCGAAAAGAGGCACCATCTAGCAAAAAAATAAAAAAAAGCGGAAATATCACCACCTTACTTTGCCTACACAAACATGATGTTACTAATTATAAACCATATAATAATAATATGAAATCAAGAGATTATATTTGAGCATAGATTAAGTATAAAAAATAATTTAATAAAAATATTCATTATTATTTTTTAATAAAAATATTACTAATAATTATATTATAATTTATTTGGAGTACTTACACCATTATTGAAGAAATTATCATTGAATTAATCTATTGATTCTGGTTTATTATATTACCAGGAAAAAAACCATAGTTATTTGAAAAATTGTGAAGATGCACAAAAAAGATGGTCTCAAGTGATGAATGTTTACTAGTTACCTCTTTTGTATAAGATTAACTCATTATTAATATGTTAATCCTATATATGAAATTAATGCTATTCATCAATTCATCGATTGTCAACTAATTCATTTGAATACCAAACTATAGTTTTAATCTGTTTTTTTCTTCCTTAAACTAATAACATGTTAAATTAGTGTTGTTGTTATTAGTAACCAGCAATGAACCCATGCGAACTTGCACGGATTATGAGTTAGAGTCATATTTGCTTGGTAAAAATTTGGTCTATTTGACCATTTAAGATAATTAAAAAAAAAAGCACAATATTTTGGATTTCTATATCAAAATACCAATAATGTACAAAATAAGATATTTTTGTTCTAAATATAATCTAAACCTTGACAATCATATAGATTAGCAGCACATTCAGGGTCGTGTATGTTGTACTTACATTTGGTTTATTTGCTTTTCTATTTGGAGTATAGGAGTAAGATTTATTTATATGGTTGAAAAATCAAAACTAGAAGAGTCCATGAACTACCCGCATGGTTTTCAAGATGGCGGTCTCCTTTCCATCTTAATTGCAAAATCATTTGGAAACGTATGTAGGTAATTGACAATTTTTAACATCATATAATGTAACAAAGAAGCTTTAGTGAAGATGGAATATTTGAAGTTTTTTCTAAAGGGTTTTTATGCAAGTAATAAATGTTAAATATTAATGGTTATTTTCACCAATCCCTTTACATAGGTCAGCCTTGACATTTTGTATGGGTTACTTTCCAAATGAAACACTAAAGAAGGTGATTCCTCAAATATCATTCAGTAAAACTAAAATAAGATGCTCCCTTGGTAAGTCTCAAAATTTCTCTCTAGTAAAAATTTTGTCCTGTTTTTATATGGTCTCTTTTAATTGGGTTTATACATAAGCAGATGGAATGGTCCATAAATTAGCCAAACAGGATTCCAGTCTATCAATGGCTAAGACATGGTATCTTCTACTTACCATAAAGATAAGATCTTATGCCAGTTTTTCTTGTTTCTCAAGCTCCATTATAAGTCTGAAGAATAGTATATCAAGCAAAAACCAAGGAAGAAGGATCATGACTCATGATGCAAAAAAAAAAGAAAAAAAGAAGAAGAAGAAACAATCAGAAAAGCCTAAATAATAATTAGACTGATTTTTATAGGTTAGAGTTTATTAGTGGAAGGCATCATTACATTCAGTAAAAAAAAAAATCACCAAATATTGTGAACATTACTTTATTAACTAGGAGATTGGATCTAAAATTCTCAACCCAAAGGGCCCTTTAAATTGTTGTAGTAGCGAGCTTGAAGTTGTTATTCCTTTTAAGTGACTCATTTTAGTACCAATAATTATTAGTTGAAGCATCAACCATCACAACAGATCTCATTGCCGTGTAAAATGAAGATTTAAACCGTGTAAAAACTGCAAACTGCAACTTCAAAAGATTGGACAAAAGTTTCCAAAAATTTAAGAAAGATAAGAGCCTATAGAAGAAGAATTTTTTACAACTTCAAAAGATTAGGCATAAATTCCCATAAAATTTAAGAAAATATAAAAGTCTAGAGAAGAAGAATTATACCCAAAAAAAAAAAAAATCACCATTACTTATTGTTGATGTTGCTGTTAGATGGTAGCATTGTTGTAGCAGCACCAAATAATAAATTGAACGATATCATGGGCATTCAATCTCTGTAGTCCTGAATATCAAATTATGACTTTTTAAGCATTATTATTTATAAATTAATTGGCCACCTTGAAAAATAATGATAATTCCTCATATTTGCCAGATACATTTAAACAAAAAAATCAACAATAACAATAAGAACAAATATGAAGCTATAAGATTGAAAAAGAAAAACGACAAAAATTAAAGAAGAAAGAAAAAAGTTACCACTATGACACTCATTGGGTAATGGTTTAGCAACCGAATACCTTGCTCAGTTTTTATTTGGGTTTTGGGATGCGAAGTTGAGTTTACTATTATATAAAAGGTCGTGGGAGATGGATTTACTGGAGGAGAAAAGCAACCACCACATCTTTTTCAATGTAGAAAATCTGCTTTGCTCTTTCTTGGCAAGGATTTAGTGCACTCCCTTAATGAACGCCTAACATCTGCTTATATGCAGGGGCCGATACATGGCGTCAAAAAAGTGATTTACACTTTGGGGTGTGATTTTCACTTTTCGAAGGTATGTGTCCACTCTTGCATATGGGAAAACCTTAGGTGTTCATTAAAAGGGTGTAACAAATCCCGGGTGGCTCTTTCTAGGTTTTGACCTTTTCACTTGAACACATTTTTCTTTTTACTTTTTCATTTGAATTTTTTTTTTTTTAACCCTACACATCCACCCCTTGTGTAGGAGATCCTTACCCTTTAAAAGAAAAAAGAAAAAAATTCAGAGGTGTCCATAAGAGAGAAAAATGGCTTGAGAAAGGGAAAAAAATTATAATCGTGTTGTTTTATTTACTTGTATAATTTGAATTATTAGTCGTTTTCTTTATCTTTGCAAAGATGTGTTTGGTGTTGGCATCACGTAGACATGGTTGAGAATAATGAGACTGAAGGGCGGTGTCTAGCATGTTGCATACCTCATGGCAAAGAAAAACGGGTAGGAATGGCAGCCAACTCTGAAAGGTTGGTATGGGCTATTGGAGAGTCTTTCATTTTTCTTATGTTTTTAGAAATCAGAACTCTGGCTGATAGGCTTGCTAATTGGGGTATAGGATTGTCTTCTTATTGCGAAGGAAATTCTATTCCGGTCTGATCTAATTAGGTTGTGGGTTTTCCCCATGTTGTTGTATTAATATGTTGTTTTGTTTTTGCATTGTTTAATAAAGTTGTTACTTATAAAAAAGAAACAGAAAATAAAGTCCTTGTATTTGTGGGATATTCTGCAGGGAAATGTGTTTTTTCACAGTACGTACACTTTTTGTGGGTAGATTGGTAGCTGAAATTAATTCAGAGGAACTCAAAGTCGCACAAATCAAAGCCAAACACTTCTAAAGGAAGAGCCTAAGCAGCGTTAGAGTAATTCAGCGGGACCTAGTGTACATAATTGGATACCATCTAATCTAGCGGATGAAGATGGGGTAAGCTTCCTCCACTTTTCTTTTTCATATTTTGTCTTTGGTCAGGTGTATTCTTTTATAATATCTGAGCTAGATTTCATTGTTCTGACCAGCTTTCTTCAATGGAAGGAAAGCTGTTTATTTCACGGACAACTGGAGGTGTTTTTAAGCCTTCTGCAAACAACACTACACGTGGTGATTGAGTTCAATAGTTGTCACCATAGTAATAAGTGATGGACCTTAGCTCTACCATCGTCAATGACCTGAAAAATCACGAAGAAAAAAAAAACAGAGATGTTTTGGGAAATGAAAATATATGAAGCAAAGAAGTAATTAATATCGTGGGGGGAGATGGATCGGCAAGAAAGAAGGACTGAAGGCCAATAAACCACCGTAATAATTAAATAGCATATCTAATCCTATGCTAGACGGATGAGTGAAAGGCGGGAAAAAATGAAAAAAGAAAGAGAGGAGTTGTCAAAGAGAGGGATGAAATTTCCATCTTCTTAAAGGAAAGAAGAGTTTAAAGGAAAGAAGAATCGTGAAAGAGAAGATGCATATATTTATATTATTAAGAGGAAGAGAGATTGTAGGGAGAGAGAGTATAGGGATGTGAGAGAACTGGATAGGGAGAGAGATTGTAGAAGAGAAAGGGAGTGAGGGTGTTTTGGAAAAATTTAAGAACAAAAAGTTTCATAGAATGTCCATGTGGATGAGAGAGGAAAGGGGCGTGACGCTTCTGTTTATATATATATATATATAAGATTAC